>LJZU01000213.1:0-110770 GCA_001513805.1 Davidsoniella virescens | reverse complement strand
GACGGGATCTCGTGCTTTCTATCAGTTATGGTCGTATGTGAAAGTTTTTGGCTTTGAAGACATCATAGACGATGGCGGAACGGGGCCAATATACTTTTTTTTAGTTTTAATCACGTCAAAAAGTGGAAAGAGAAGTTGGCTCATCAAAGAGGTAATTCCATTGAATTCAAACATAAAAGACATAAAACGCTACTCATAAGCAGCTTTAACTACATAACAGTACAAAGTAACACAAAGATTTATCCTCCTGGGCTAAGATAATAATAGAAAGGTTAGAAAGTAGGGAATTTGTTTGTTTTTGCTTTCACCGCACGCTTTAAGCGGCGGCCTTGATAAGGTCAGCACCCTTCTCGGCAACAGCGTAGACAGTGGTCTGGATGTTACCGAGAGGCTCGATAGGGAAGATAGAGGCATCAATGACGCGTAGGTTCTTGGTACCGTAGACCTTGAGGTTGCTGTCGACGACACCACCCTTCTCCTTAGGCAACATGGCGCAAGAACCGGAAACGTGGAAGACGGAGATCTGGGACTGGCGGACAATCTCTTTGGCGTTATCGATGGAGTCACCGAATAGAGCGGGGGTACGCTTGCCATCGGCCTTGAAGATGTCCTTGAGGGGAGCAGTGGCAGCCAGCTTCTCGACGAACTGCACACCACGGGCCAGAATCTCGAGATCGGCGTTGTTGGAGTTGTAGCGGGGATCCCAGACGGGCTTGTCGTCGATGTTAGGCGAGACAATGTGCACAGTACCGCGAGAGAAGGGGTGGTTCAGGATGGTCATGAAGGTAATGCAGGTCTCGGGGCGAGTGGGAGTGATGATCTCCGCCATGCTGACGGGCTTGGGGTTGATGTTGGTCTGACCGGGGAAGGCAATCATCTGGAAAGCAGGCTCGGACTCGTTCTCAATGATCTTGCGGATCTCAGAGTGGGTAGGGTCCGACTCGACCAGGTGGGTGTTGAGCAGCTCCTTACGGGCAGAGCCGGACAGGACACCAGAAGCATCCGACATGGGGGTGTAGGCGCAAGAGATGATGCTCTGGCCTAGAGGACCCTTACCACCGTCCTGGAACATAGCAATGACGGCACCGAGGACAGCGGGGTCACGGAGGATATCGGAGGAGACGATTCCCTCGTTAACCTCCATGTTTTGGCAGACAATGGGGTGATCCTGAACGTGCTCACCGACGTTGGCGTTATCGACAACAATGGGGATGTTGTGCTTCTCCAGCAGCTCCTTGCCACCGATACCAGACAGCTCCAGAATCTGGGGAGACTGCAGAGTACCGGCAGACAGAACGACCTCCTTGGAGGCGTTGTACTCGGTGATCTTGCCGGAGGCATCACGGGCTAGGACACCCGTGGCAACGGCATCAGCACCGTCAGCCTTAGACAGGACGATCTTGGTGACGATAGTCTCAGTCAGGATGGTCAGGTTCTCGCGGGCACGAACCTCGGGGGTCAGGTAGCCAGTGGCGGCGAATGAACGAAGACGGGTGGCGGGGTCAATGGTAGCAGGCTGCTGAAAAGCACCCAAAGTCACACCGGTACGGGGATCAGCCTTGGCCTTCAGGCCGTGGCTGGCAAAGGTGTCGAACCAGGCGGAGTTGCTGGCGCTGTAGGCCTCAGAGTAGGCAAGCTTGATGGGACCAGTCTCGGTCTTAGACAGCTCACCATCGTAGTGGTCAGACATGCGGGAGATCTCAGCAGCAGTGGGCTCGGGGTCGGAGGTGTCACCGAACTTGCGGAAGTAGGGCTCGACCTTGTCAAACGACCAGCCCTCGTTGCCGAGGTTGCTCCAGCTGTCAAGAAGAGACTTGGAGGGGTAGACAGCCATGGCGAAGTTGATACCAGAAGAACCACCCAGCATCTTACCACGGGCCTGGTTGATGATACGGCCGTTTAGAGAGTCCTATAGAGTACATTGTTAGTGGTGCTTCAAGATATCGGTAGATAGGCTCTGGTGTATAATGGTAACAAGGTAGTGCCGGTGATATAAGATTGTAACGAGTTGCTCCAAGTTTAGTATTTGCAGGGATAGAGGCTCTACTAAAAGTAAAGCAACAAGGAGACGGCTAAAAACAGGGCCGAGGAATAGAGACCAAAACAAAAAAAAAAAAAAAAAAAAAAAAAAAACATGGGTCAGGGATGTTCGGGGAATGACGCTAAAGACGCTACGCAAGCAGAGAAGCTACCAAGAATCCGAGAGAATACATATGTAGACTAATCCAGCGAACCAAAGGGGGAGGCAGCTTCCGGATTAGTCTACTCTTAATGAAAACCCGTGCTCATTTAACAACCTCCTTTTCCTTCACGAGTATGTACACTGAACATGAACAGGATGAAGAATAGCCCTGAGAAGTTGAGCAATGGCAAAACGAAGGGGTAGAAAGCACTTGGGGCAGGGCTGATGAGAAGCATGGCTGGATAGCTTGGCCTAGCTTGGTTTAGCTCGGCCACCAGCAACTTGACAAGCCAGATCAACAAGCAACTACGAACAGACTGGTCGTAGATTGGCGGATGTTTGGTGCTGGCTCACAGACTGCTGCAAGCAAGGCCAAGTATGTCCAAGCATGAAAGGCAGAGATGGAGGGTGGGGAGGTTTCAGAGGGCCAATGCATAGTAAGGATGGGGGAGTGGCAAGAGCCAAGCTCCAAACAAGTTCAACCCAGGCCGGCGGGGCAAAGGTAAAATATTGAATAAGAGGGTATATGCTTACCTGAGGAGTAGATGAGAAGTTCCAGTCGTACTGCTCGTTACCGTATAGACCGGCACACAGACCGGTAGTCAGGACAAGAGGGTCCTGGGTCTTGTCACCACCAGCCTCGATGAGAAGAACCTTCTTGGAGGCATCCTCAGATAGACGAGCGGCAACAACGACACCAGCGGTACCACCACCGGCAACAATGTAATCGTAAGTAGCAGACATTTTAATAGAAGAATAAGAGGGTATGAAGAATGAAGATGAAAGAGGAGAACGGATGAGAGATGGGTATCAAGAGATGATATATATAGACAATCAAGGAGCACAAAGAAAGCAGCAGTTGGAAGCCGGTTCCGTTGTGTAAAGTAAATAGTAGAAGATGGTTGAAGATGAAGGTGAGGATGAAGAGGAAAGGGAAGATGTCGTGGGAAATAGACGGGGCTTCTCGGCCATGATAAAGAAATCCAGGACGGCCATGACGGCAGGGGGAGTTGAAGAGTAAAAGAACGGAAGTGTATGTTAGTATGGTCTATAGGCGGTATATCGAGAGGAAAGAGTATGTGCATGTACAGAGATGGTGTGTAGTCGGAGGGGGAAAAAAAAAGAATTAAACGATGGATGATAAAATTAATAAAATAGAAAAACAAGTAGAGAAATAATAATATACTAGACACCTCTATGTACATACCTACGTGATAGCTATCTTGCTCTGCAAGAAGCAGACGGTAAGCTAAGCTTAGTTAAGACGTGGTTCTATCATGAAAGCAAGATAAAATAGGACAAAAAACTAGTAAAGTGTCGTACTGGGAGAACAAGGGAAGAAAACAAACTCAGGAGGCTGTCACATCCAGTCCAGTCCAGTACCTAGCCGGGTACAAGTCTGCTTTGATTTCCCGGGGCTAGTCCCGTTGGGTAGATGAAAACATAGGTAGTAATAATTAGCGACGATACATCTACATCTGTATTGGGCACCCCCCCCCTTCCCTCCGAAGAGGCCAGACTATACTAAAGACAATGACGAAGCTAACCTAAAAAAGAAAGCTCAAGGGAATGGGGGTATAAAAGCTTTCACTTATGTGTTAATGGCGTCTCCGGAATTAGAACTACCAACAAGTACATGCATATGTAGGGTAAAACCTCAAGACCTGCTCCGCACAGTCTAGGCAGACCGCCCAGAGAAGCATAAACTGAACGACGGAGTGATGTTTGCGCGGTTGGTGATCTCTCAAGCATATGATGTGTTTCGGTTCGCGATACATGAAAGATACTGTAGCTACTGCTACAGTATCTCAGTAGTAGTTGAAGGGGGTCAGATGCCTCAACAAGACCTGAACTGTTGCATTGTACTAGCGCTTGATAATCATGATGGTAGTGATGATTAAAGATAATAATGATACGACACAGCCGATGAGAGATTTTGTCCTCTGATTTTATTTTAATGTGGCTAGATCAAGGCACAGTGCTTGGGGGGGGNNGCTTGGGGGGGGGGGGTTAATTGATCTATTGTTTCTTTTTTAGCAACTGTGCCGTCGTTCTTTGCAATAAACAACAAGTAGGCTGGCTGACTATTCGCCATTTATATATCTGGCTACTAACACACTAGTGGCTAGTGAAGTACATATAGACAGCGGGTAGGGGGCCTTTGGCCAGCTTTGCTACGTTTTGTTACTGTTACTACAGTGGGCTATTCAGGTCAGTACAGAAAGCAGAGCAACTAGTAAAATCAAACCGCATATTACAGGGTAGGTAAGGGTAAGGCGGGGTTTCTTAAATGGAGGGATAGAGCTAGAATATTACTAGTGGGGGTAAAAGCCCAGTAACGGGGTTTTTTTATTTTATTTCTTATTGTATGTCTCTATTATTGGTTTTTATAGTGACAGAGTCTGCTGTTTCCGTTTATCAGCCATATTTATTTTTTTTTTCCCCAAAAAATGTTGGCTCAGATACCAAAGAAACATCATATGAGAATGCATGTCGTAGTGCACTGTACTTGGACAGACAGATACGATTATATACTTTTATATCCAAAACCTGACCCCTATATCAAAGAAGAATCACAAACCAAGGCATTGAGGATGCACAGAAACGAGACAACTGTAGATACAGTATCAGAAACAAAAAAAAAAAGACCTTACAGGGTCGGCAGCAGGTCAGAGCTCCAGAGCTAGTCTCAGGGGGATTTTTGGATTCTTAACGATACATCAGAGGGAAGATCTATCATCGGCATACAACCCAGGGTGTTGTTGGGGCCAAGATGGACTTTTATTTGTTTTCCATCTCTACGAAGATATGTACATATAATGTATGAATATACTCTATGTTTTGTATCTATGATATCCGAGCTTAGGCGAAGGGCACCTATCTTGTCATCTATGAAGAGGTCAGTTATATACGGATTTCGGTCATAGTAAAGCAAGCCAAGCCTTGATATAACCCACAGTTACGCACAACGCATGACTTTGTAGAGGCCCAGGCAGTCAGTCATCCATTGCCAACAAAGTTATAGCCCCTCCGATCGTTTTCCGATCAGAATGCTAGGACACGGACCGTACGCTAAAAACGCAGCCCATGCTACTGTAGCTCTGGCGAACGAACTCTCGAGAGCCATTGCAAGCAGACGGTGCATTCTTAACAATTGAATTGTCGAGAAACTATCTTATAGTAGGTATATCTATATACATATATATATACATATGTACATGCATATCTGTACATATATTATATGTATGTTCATACAACCTCTAGACAGTCGGTCCAGATCATGGCCATGTCAAGAGCCCAGAAACACACACACCCCTTTGTAATCTACAAACAGGGGTTCTTGAAGTCCAGCATTGACGGAGGGGCACCCCGATATCACAATCAACCACAGTGGGTGGGCGGTGTTTATGCTTCTTCTAACCCAGTGGCACTTGGCTTGGAGCAGAGAAAAAGGCATTCTCTCGGACGTCTTTACTATTACAAGTTATTGAAGTATGTTGTGCTTCTTCTCCTTTATAGGAATGCTACCTTGATAGAAAAGATTAGCCAAACTAGGCTGTAACCCTTACACTGCAACAAGTTAATAGAACCATCACATGGATCTTCACGGTATCTTGTTTTAGTTTTCCTGTCACTTATATCACCAAATATTGTAACTTTCTTAGTATTCACTAATCCATCCATATTGAATATGGCCTTGTCGTGTGTTGCAGGCCTGAAATTCGACATGTTCAAGGATTAGGGTTTGTGACGATGATACATATGTACATAATGCCTGTTATACAATCACATTTCAGTGCCTCCAGAACAATTTCAACCAGACGATGTTAGTAGTCATCACATCGCCTGTCAGGGCAAGCTACATAAAAAAGAATAAGACAAAAGTTAGTTTGGTTTACATACACTACTCTTGAGGGAATAAATAATTGTATTCTATAGCCACTTGGCTATGCTAGAAACTATTGCTACTGTGATGAGCTGGAGAAACATGTGGCAACGATATTCTGCCTTTTGACGTCGCTCGTCGCCCGTCGTTCAGCGGCCAGCCTAGCTTGCCCTGACTTGCCCCTACTTTTCTAGCGTACATTCGTATAGTATGAAGGAGAAAGCTGGCTTATTCTAGGTCATGTCTCCTAGAAATAATAACAGGAAAGACTAAATTAGATAAGACAAACGTAAAGATTTAATTCAATCATAATGACTGTAGTATCAGGACGCTGTCTTCAGTTGCAAAGCTCTAGCCGACCCTATCACGAGTTTTATATGTGGTAGCTCCTGTTACGTGCGTACAACCATCTATAGATATTCAGATTTGGGCAAAAATGGGTAACCTTCACTAACTCCAGAAGTATAAAGAAGAAAAGTGTATAGAAGGTCCTGGAAACAAAGTAGTTAGCAGCACCCATATCAATCTAGGATTTCGGAACAATAGCCCGACTAACATGATTTTGGCCAAACCCTGCCTTGGGAGGGCTGGAAGGAGAAGTTAACACCAATGTATTGGGTGATCATGTAGAAAGGCCAAGGCTAGTAGTATTTTTTGGTTGTCTGTAGCGATAGTCCAAATTAATTTTCTCCCTTTCCCGAACTTACCAACATGACGGTATCGTTGAGTTTTTTTTTCTTGGCTTTATTTTTTGTTTCGTGGCCTTTTCCGGACTATCCTTAAGCCATAGTAACAATCGTTTGCGTTGTAGTCTTACAATTACATGCAAAAACAGTGGTGGGGAAAAGGATGGAATGGGCAAACCCATGAATTTACGATACATAACATATGACTGTTTTATGTTCTACATATACTAGAGATAGAGATAACCCCACGAAGTTTGATCTTACATACATATGTATGTATATGCCATAACACCTGCAGGCTGACCATACATAAAAATGGTACATCCTGTTTGTGCTTACTACTATAATTTCAACTATAAGTCAGCCTATATATCTATAATTATAGGTAGACATAACCTCCACGCTGATTACTCGGCAACTGATAGTGTAAGCCATCGAAGCTAGCGGCATTAGTATTTCATATTTGAATTAGCGATTGTAGAATGAAATATCATGTAATAAAGACCATGTCTCGGTAGCACTAGCAACTTCGATAGATAAGAAGTGATACTAGCGATTAAGCCTTCGTTGTGACTACCACTATATTTTTCTGAGGTTGTGTCGTGAATCTCCTTAGTTCTCTAGTCTTATCTAGAGCTCAACTGATTAATCACTAGAAACAAGAGATGGTGGGACTAAAACAAAGTTTACTGATCTTGAATTTAGTTAGTAGGGCTAACTACATATATCTGCTGTATCAGGTTGCCCTTCTATTCTACATGATGGTACTAGTTATCTCTACAAAACGCTAGTCCTTATAATACATTAGGTAAGAGAAAACATGAATTGGTTATATGCACCTTCAAGAAAACATGTGTTCACAAACGTCCGAGCTTTTTTCACTTCTTTTTTTAAAGGTCTACGCTTTTCTTTTTGCTTGTGTCTGTCTTACCACACAGACGGAGTTGTGATCCCTACTGATACTTGCATATGCGAATCTAGTTATATTCTTGCTCTGATGAGGGGGAGAGGAGGGGCTGTGTATTGCCCATTCTTCCCTTAATTAGCCCACTGTATTTTTCATCATCGATGTGCTCATATAAAGTAGCCTTCCGACTATGGCATCAGGAATAGAGGAAACGAAGGCAATGTTAACAGACGAGTGAAAAAGTGAATACAAATCCCCATGTATATACATATGGAGAATATCATTCAAGTAGGTAAGCTTAGTCCCGGAGTCTCAGATATCAATGAACTGACCCAGAAGATATAAGCAATAGCGAGACTTCATGAGCAATTATAAACACTTGATTTACGGTAATATCGAACACATGTGACCTAGAGCTAGCGATGGACAAATATGCAGATATACAGATACGATCCTAGCGGGAAACATCAGAGGATGGTTAAGGCGATACTATAGTGACTAATAGTACTCTAGATGCAGCCTCGAAAAGCACATCAAGGTAAGCGGGGTGGATCATTACATGCTTCTTTGTAAAAAGAGAGAAGAATAGGAAGTATCACTGTAGAAAGAGACGAGGAGAGTTAGAAGTTGCGTGTCTCATTTCTATATAGCGGTCTGAGAAGCTTCAAACATCGAGCTGTTTATCTGTAAGTTTGCTTAAGCTGATGTCTTATATTCCACCAATAATAAACGAAAATACGGTAAGAAATAGTGTATACAAGGAACCGAACCAGCATCGATAGCTAATGATCAGCATCGTAATATTGCCTTCTCGTTCAAGGAATTGAATAGGCGTTCGTATCACGTATTTACTATTTCGTCCATGGGCGGGATAATCATGATAGGTCTCCTTCATTGATCTATTAACTTTTCTTTTGTCTGTATACGGATACACATAGAAAATAGGCATGAGACATACTAGACAGCCGCCTTAAGGTGCTGCTCACTAATACGCATTCAGAATGACTTATAGGACTACATATATAGATCTTCTTGTCTTAGGTCTGACTAAGACACTACCAGGTGGCCAAAACCAATCAGATGTCTCAGCCCTGATATACTTTTGATTCCATTGACCACCAAGTGCTTACTATCCTACTAGCTCAAAGTTCGTAGATTTTAGGTACACACGAAGCATAAAAAAGGCAGCTTACACGCATATATCTCCATTATTTGTCATGAGTTCTTAGCCGAACTGGAACGCATATATTTGTATATCTTGCATGAGTCGTGTTCGTCTGTGATCTATCACATGTTGAATTTGGATATCAGTGTGATCTTGTGTACAACGACAAGATATTATCGTTTTTTAGTGTACATGATAATGAGACAGCCCTCTCAATTAACAATTATCATTTCTTTTATTTTTTTTTTATTTTTTTTTTAAAAAAAAATATGGTCTTATGAGGATCTATACCCTAGGATGCTAGTGGAAATGCAGGATAGGCGAACTGATCGCTTGCTTGGTTTCGGCCGCATGGAGAGGTGACATGCCCCGATACATGCAGGGTACTATTTAGTAGCATCTATCATAGTCATGGCTATATAGTGAAGACAGTCTGTGTAAATGTACCATTTGTGTATATCTGTAGATGTATACTCACATAGAGGCAGAGTACGGTGCACGTTGACTACTTGTATGATATATCACGTAGTATCTACTGATGTCAAAGGACAAGGTGTGGGCTCACATGAGAGCATCCGGGTTATCAGAGACAGTCAGAAATAGGAGTAGATTTGCGATTCAAAGCGGTGGAGCTGCAGCGAGACCGAAAGGAGGGCGATATGATACTGTGTTCTTTTTGAAATGATGAAAACAATAGCCGTCGGAAACCTTTATGCCCACTCCTCCGATTATCTTAACAACGGAGACGATATGCTTGACACTGCTTTGTTTCATTGTGTCGGTTTCTTCACTGAGCCAGGTCATCAAATATAAACTCACTGCTATTCAATTCATATCAACACTATGCATCTCATTACCGGAGTAAAGGTAGGGTTGCATAGGCCATTGCTACATATAACGACATCCTCAATGCCTCGATAATTCGGAATAACAGCGTAGAATAGGGCTAGGCCAGTCCTTTCGTGAGTGTTGAATGAGAGATATATATGTAGTTACATGTTGTATGTGCATGTAAGAAGAATATCTTTGGATTGAGTTTGCACTGACCTCACTATTGCTGAGTTTTGTCCGAGTTTACAATTACCGGTTGGGATTTCCTTCGTGCTAGGCCTAGTTCTCGATGAATTGAATTTTGGCAAAGGGTCTTCATCTTACATATCTAACTAGATTTAGATTTTATTCCACGTTGGCTTTTGCCTCTCAACGTTCCATGGGTCGTGGGCCAACATTGGCTATCATTACAGGGATTTGACCTCAACTCTTTAATATTATCCAGTGTACGTTGCTGCTTTTTGCAACAACAGGCAGATAATTCTCTGCATCGCGTATTGTTTGGTAAGCGCCACGCAACTTGAACTTTGAAACACAGATCGAGTTCATATGGCTAGGAATTAGGAACCATAAAGAAGGGGAAGAAAAAAAACAAGTAGAATAAACAAGAAACTGGCAAATGCCATGCAGACTGTCACTGCGTGTATTCGTTTCCTATGCTATTCTCTCGTTCCTTATCGTCTTGGCTAGTACTCCAGACACTTCATTTTTGAAACCAGCAGATAGTCTCCGGAAAGTTTCCCAGATACATCCGTCCCCCCATTCCCGTTTACATATATGAATGTATATAGATACGTACATATAGTACATCCCATTCCCATGGGAAGAATATGCAGCCAGGCGGCAAATGATGGGTAGAACAGGGGGCCATGACCTTGTCCATTCAACTTGAATATAGTTGTAGTTGTTACTGTCGTTGCTGCGTTTGCTTTGCTTGGCTGCTAGGGTCTCGGTCGACCGTATCAGCGGGTAGGTAGATGGAGATGAGACCAGATGTACCAAAGAACTTGTGGACTTGTACAGAGATTCTCGAGATGACCCCCCCCCGTCATATTGCTTGCTTGTCTGCCTGTCAATAATATCAAGTTGTGCATTTATACATATGTACAGGATGCTGCTTTCTATCTGTCTGTATCTCGATATCAACGGTATCTGATCTGCATGGCCCTTGACCTGTTGATTCCAAACACTTTATTGCTTTCATTATTGACTTTAACAATATCTAAAAATGGTTAATACTCACATACATACATGTGTAGATAAAGAACTGATTACAGGAGGATGAGGAAGAGGAGGAAGGACTGCCTTGCATAGCAGATTGACAGCAAATACATACCTTGGAAGGAAGGATCCCGTTCGTCTACTACTTTCTCTGGTCTCCATTTGCCAGCCTTAGTATGTAGTCATCAGTAGTTTATGGAATGAGACGTAGCTCAATCATCATGATCTGAAGCCCGGGTTCCTGCAAGTAGACTGATCTGATACTCCGATCCCCTTGCTTTCGCTCAAGCGCATAGCAGCCAATGGCCTGATGTTGAGTGTTGGCAAAGCCATCTTATTCGCTTTCTGTCCACCAACAGCTCAGTAACATTGGGTTGGTCATGTTGGAAGTACATTACATGCCAAGAGATATCGGTGAAAGACAAGGGGAGAAAAGAGGGCAAACAGGACACATGGCGGGATCCACCGTAGTAGAGACGGGAGGTTATAGGACCGCAGTATCCCGGTCTAGGGAATCAACAAACGTTTCTACGACTTGCAGAGCTTATCCTACATATGTGTCTGACTCCGTGTACGGGTTATATAAAGCAGGTACCTCGTGGTTTAGGAGAGTCCTCACATTCGGCTTGGTAGCCAACAGTCATGGGTCCTTATCACGTATTACTACCACATGCTATCTGGATGCTGTGCTTGATTTCCCGCCCCGGGATACAAGATGGTCATAGCTTTTGGGCCACCACCACCAAGGATAAACAATCGAGGGGCTTGGTCTGCAAATCTGCTACATTATGCCGTAAAACATGTGCAATGGCCTACCTTGTCTACCCTCTACTCCACACGGTCTTTGTTTCTGGCCTGTTTTTCTGGGAGGGGAACAATAAGGAGGGAGGAATAGAAGAGAGATACATATATCCAAGGGGAAGAAATTTGTACTTCATGTTTCATGGTGATGAGTGTAATTGCGGCACTAGACCCAACGAACCACAAGCCCTGTCAAAAAAACACAAGGCATCGGCCATTACATAACATGTCAAAGCCACTGGCAAACGAATGGTCCGAGCAGATATGAAGCAAATAACAGTCAAACGAAATACTGTAAGGCCGCTTATGCGTCTTCTATCATCGCAACATCACATTGCATCACGCTCATACATATCTTCTTTGAACCGACCGGGCTTGCTTCCCTCAGATATACATAGCCATATCGTGACAGCTTAGCAGGTCAGCAGAGCGGTATATTCACGGACAAGACAAAGCAGCACCATCTAAGGCGAACGGACCCTTTGAATGTATCTATAGTTGTAGTTGCAAATTTCTGTGGCTAAGACCGTATTAGATGTATATGTATGTATGTATGTATGAATGTATGTATGTATGTGCAAATATATATATCAAGAACGGTTGGCTCGGTGCTGGTGTGTATTACCGTGCACGTAGACATGTTCTCTTCTCTTTACTTTAGTGAACGTCCGTGGGTTACGAAAGAAGTGAGGTCCGGTCCGTGGGTTGGCTATGCTGTTGCTGGTTACATGTGCCGTAGTATCTCGATAGGTATGTGGTCCGGTGAGGGGCTCTATTTTCAACTGGTTGTCCCCAAATATCCATCCATCTATGTATGTATACTAATAGTGATAGTTGGTATAATCCATTCGCGATATATATACATGTGTGTATAGATTGTACGTACTAGTGTTGGATACTCCTTATCTTGTCGAGCTCGAAGTCGTAGTCGGAACCGTGACCACACCGGTATCTTACTAGTTTCTTCCTCTTAGGCCCATTTGCCCACGTTTACCACCATGTCCAGTAGGCTTCTTTTCTCATATGTCATATAGTATTTGTGTGTATACAACTATACTAATACGCAACGTCGCAATGCCGGCATCCTGTATTCTCTATATGTTGTGGATGGCTACCGAAGTCGTTTTTCAATAGTACATGGAAGACCTTTAGGTATAAGATAGCTAGAAAATAGTATACCAGGGTGGTTATCTCAAAGAATGCTAATAAGATTTCATGTCCCTTGATGGTACCGCACACATGCCCCTCTATTACCATGTACTGGTCCCTGTCTGACGATACATGTATATAGCCAAATCTAAAGCGCTAGTAGAGAGATAACTCTATATGTAGTGTGACTAGATGCGGTCGGACCCGTATTGTCGGTGTGCTTTATGATGTAAGCATACGGCATCGTAGCATCAGCAACGGCACGGTACTTGCGACTATAGAGAGATTGGTATCGTGAAGCTAAGCCCGGAAGTAACGATCTGTTTAGTCGCTAAACCCATGAATGCGACCTGGACAGGTAAGTAGTTACTACGATCTTTTCTTGTGTATGCAGTAGTTTCAGAAATACACAATTAAGTAGTATACAGTTCAAAGCAAAAACAGGTATCCATTATCACGTGTACGATGAGGACCGAGAGTAGATGTCACGGTGACATCTGACATTTTCTTGTTTCTTTGGTGATATTTCAGTCTATCCTGCTCGGCGCTAAATCCCACTAACCCTTCCTTTTCCTCTAGGAACTTATTGTCTTGAAGTCTAAGCCAGATTATTCACTGTCAAGTCGTAGGCCACCTGTTTCCAGGTCTAGGCCTGACAACAGGCTCTCAAATATCTTATAGCTTAGTCTTGTACCAATATAAGCTGTATAATACCATATATACTTGCTTATAAACTATCATCCGCTTATACCAACAACCATAGTCGTACTCAATACGGTACTAAAAACACGGCCTTTACCTTGCTTTACGGTCTCGGTCTTGGGATTCGTGTTTATCCATTCTACACCGCTCGTTTCTCTCCGATTCAATACTTGTTTCCATATTTGACTTGTAGTTGCCGAATCTAGACCACGGGAGAATGGAATCACGAGGCTGACAACAACTCTTCTCTCAAGCATCAGGTTTGAGCTCGACTTCTTTATCGCCGGAACGACTTCTACCGCTTTTTCATCTTACCATTTTCGATTGTCTTGGTGGTTTTGTTTTCCTAGCCAACAGCTAAGTTCCGATGACATTTGGCCAAAATACTTATCTGTAAATAGAGCTTCCGCCTCTCTCCAAAGCTCCATCGCGATTCTCTGAGAAAATCTTGGATCTTGAATCTAATCTCGGAATTCTTTAGGCCTTTACACAATCTGTTGACCCCTTAATACCAAAATGAAAGCATTAGTGCGGATGAACACAACTTGTCTTTGTCCTTGAGACTGGAACTCGACGCTACTCGAGGTTTGGATGTTGACGCCAAATTTTCTGCCATCAATTAGTTAGCGCTATAGAAGCACTATTAATGGGGCTTCTGGCCTATCTTCATTGCAGACTAGTAGCGTCTTTCAGTGTTCTAGCGATGTTGTTAGCAGTTGAAATTCAGCATGAGAAAGCGGAGTTTGTTCTCTAATCTCCATCTTTTGGTCGAAGAGAAGGCATCATCCCGGTTTGCTTCACAAATGAGTTCTTCTCTCTCTCTCTCTCTCTCTCTCTCTACGATTATATTGATCATCCATCAATGGCTTGTCCGAGATGAGGTGATATTTAGGAAGTCGACCTTTGGATTTTAAGATGCTGTCCTACTTTTCTGTAGCGCCCTGAGTATTGTGGTTATGCCGCTCCATGATAGTCCATTTATCTGTGGTTTAAAGCCCTATCAGTGATTATAGGTCGGGATGAGATCAATCGAGTGCCTGGCCGGGTCTTGACTTCACCTCTTAAAAGAGATTCTTTTAATCGATGATGATATCACATCCCTAGACAAGTCCTCTTGATCTCGCGGCATAGCCTTGAATGCCATAAGACGGCGTATATCGCCGATGAACAGCAAACCCAAACTGGTTTCCCGAACGATAACATGAAACCCACCACAGCGATTACGATCATGAGCTGTATCAGTAATCAAGAGTTAATGGATGTCTAGTCACAGACAGTCATTTCGACAATAGGATATCCTACACTAAGGTCCACATGTGGCTGATGTCCTTCATGGTCACCAAGGGAACCATATCAGTTGACGGTCTGTATACCGTCTACGAAGCTAGCCTCGATCAACGTCAACCTTGATACTCGGAGTACTCTCTTCTCCATGGGGGTTCCCTCTTTCATGGTTCATCCTCTAATTGTCAAGCCACTCTAGTTACACGTATAGAGAAATTCTGACCCGAGGGAGCTCGTGCTCACTAAGGTGAAAGCTTGAACCCGGTCATACATATGAGTGAGTTTAGCGAGGACAAGAGGCTCACTCCTGCAACCTTTCTGTGCCAATTCACTATACGGGAGGATGATTCTGAGAACTCCTCCTTACATGATAGGATACAGGTATACCGGTCAGCGGGGGACTGGGTCTTCTATCGACTATGGAGTCTTCATAAGACTACGGAACAAAGATTAGCTTCCACTATCCTTCTTTGTTATTGAAAAAAGGGATATTCTTGTTATCTTGAAATAGAAGATAAACTTACAATATGGCATTGACTAACCACCACCATGATCGATATCATGTCGCATTGAAGACTCCCATCCGCCTTTAACATTACTCCCCCCGCCTTACCCCAATTGATACTAGTATGGCCTAAAGCATTTTTTTATCTAAGTCTAGTACGAACATGTAGGTGAAGAAAGACTTCGAGTAGGTAATCATACAGTACACATTGTATCTCAAGATCTCCGTGGATTGGCGGCGTCTGCTTTCGATAGCGTTTTAAATCGAGAGTCTGATCGCGACTAACTTTTAAGAAGGAATCTTGATAGCCGGGGAGAGCAAAGCTCAACCGTAGTATCTGCGTTTTAGTCGTACATGTCGGTACTTCTCTCTTTTCGCCAAACAGTCTTACTCAAAATCGTTAGCTACCGATGTATCTGTACACGTGCTACTACTAGTTTCTATATCAAGCCATACTAATCCATATGCCTTGATTTGGAAGATTTGGAAGATACTATAGTTAGCTATCAGTAGTGACGACTCACCAACAACAATATACATTTTCTAGTTCCTGGGTGCCAGTTTCCGGCTTGGCTTCAAGTACATGGACATATGATGAACAAATACAAGTTTCTATATGCATATGATTGTCACAGCAGTGTACCCTACTCAATATAATGCTTTAAACTTGTCAACGTCACAATTATTGAGTGCTTTATGTGCACAGACAAATATATATAACGTACGGACCGGAAATGTGTATATCAGGCAGAACATGTACCAAACCCAAATATATCGCTCATCCGGGAACCAATATCAGCAGGTCAGTCGGCAGTGGCACAAACGGGAAGTCTGACAGCCGATCAACTTACAGGCTGTATTTCATTTTCTGGGGCATGGCCGAACTACCAACTATAACTATATGTACATACATATGTATAGTTATCAGTGTGTAATTATCAACTGTATGTATTATCGAACAACCACCACACAGACACATTTTTGCTACTCACTTCTGGTTCTACCATGGCATGTTCTTTCTTACTCAGATTAGACGATTCCTGCAGTGTAATTACGGTATTATGTCTCTTTTTCACCGCTGCATATTGCGTATTTTGGTTACCCCTGGATAGGACATGATCCTGAACGCGATCAATGCAGAAAACTAATGCAGCAGCATATTATGCATAGTAGCTACTATTTGAGATTCTACTTATTTTCCGTTCATCTAGTCAGTCGTTGGTATACTATAGCTTTCGCACTGGCTCATGGGCTTTCCAAGATCGTATTTATGCACACACACACACACATACACAGTAGGTCGACCTTCTCTTGAATGCATAATGCAACGACTGCCAGACTCAAGCCGTCTCGTTGCCGTTGCATCGTACGAGCAATTACTACTGGCTGCGGGAAAAAAAAAATTAATTAAATTAAATTTATAAAAAAAAAAGGGAGAAAAGGGAAAAGAATGAAGCCCTCCTAGAGACACCAGCGAGTGCCTATCTTCGCCCAGAAAGGTATACATTTGGCTCCCTGATTATGTCTAGGGTGGAGGCCCGTGTCCAGTCTTTGTCATCTTTTCATGGCCTTTATGAAGAGCGCTCTAGGCTCTATACAGATATGTAATTACTCAAACAGTAGTACTAACCAAACAGAATGTTAGCAATAGAGGTTTTGGTATCCTTGTGCGCATATGTACATACAAATATATTACACTTAACATTCGCCAAGTCATAACTATAATATATATATATATATCTGTATGTATCTGTATGCAAACTCTAATACTGTTTGGCAGAGTAGTAATCATGTGCGATTAGACCGCCCACCGCATTATCAACTCCACGCTGTTACCACTCACACCAGTCCATTGGTCCAGTTCCGAACTTTGAAAGGCCTTTTAGACCATTAATCCCATCACACCACATCTTGCTTCCCACGCCGACCTCCTCTTCAGCCTCTCTATCCAGCAAGACAGCGGACATGTATACATGTCGGTTTTCAGAGATCACATCACCCCGTGATTCACTAGAAACATGATCTTTTGGTTCTCATTCAACAAGGGCGGATTATGTTTTGCCAGGAAGTCAATAATGTAATGCCATAAGTAAGCCTCCCAGGATAAGAACGCCGGAACTGCTGTGTACTTAGACGAGACGTCACAGGATTTGTATCGCTTTGTAATATAGGTGTACTATAAACTGTATTTCCATATATGTATGTGAAGCAAACATCACATCACATCAGATCAGCAAGTCATCACGCCCCGGGGTCCATGAAACGTAAAAAAAAACCTCCGTCTAGAACATGATGCAGACAGGCCACATCTCAAAACCCAGTGTTATCTCTTAGTGACTGTGATATCTCCTGAATAGTGCGTTCCGTATCTGTTGTCAGTCCTAATAGGGTTGGTTCATCACTTTGCACTTATCACATTCATGCTATAACATCAAAGTAACAAGTCACAGTCTTCCATTCCTACAAAAGCCCAATAAAACAATGGCAACTTCTCGTCACATCCGTTCCCTGCCCTACAGAACGTCGCATCTCACATTTTTTGCACCGTATCTTCAGCCACATGTCACGTATAGAGTATTGTGATATATCTTCTATCATGATACTAAATAAAAGCTGAGGCGGACATGTCACTGTCTTCGTGATACCCAGAAAGGCTGGAACAGAAAAGGATTAGAAGCAAAATAAACAATTATAGGGAGTCGCGGATACCGGAACAGTTCAGATTTGCCTCAGTGATGCTACTTCCTGTATATGTATACACAGTAAACATCACGAAGTTGATGTCAAATACTATTCCAGCGCTATATCAAATTGAGACAATCTGACTGTTCAAGAAACACTATGCAGAAAACAACTCTCACTTATTTCAGCCTTTGATAGCACACTATTAGCCCCATACAGGTATAATAAAACTCGATAGAATAATATGCTGAATCCATGTACTGCATGTACATTCCTGACATGAGCATGCAAAAATGTTCTGTAAAAACATAGTAGCCCGTACTAAAAACTGACGTCTCTTGCTAGACAGAAAGAAGCACGGTCTTCATGTTCGACCATTCGCTTCTTACCAGACAATCATGATGGCTGTTAGTTCTTTCGGGGCCCAGTCGACTTAAACAGGAGACGATGGCTACCTTCGTGTCTATCTAGTCCCAAGAACAAGGGATCACAACCATATCTCCGAGTTACACGGTACTCACGAGTTGACCAAGTCCATCATGGGACGAGACGTATTCTCCATTGGTAACTTCATCATATCACCGAACTGCCTTTGTATGTCCAATCGTCAAGTTGTTTTCTCTAGTCTTATACATGTATTCTCCTATTCGTGTTGATATCTCTCTTTTCTCAGTAGGTATTCTCTGGGCCCGTCCTCAGTCCTATCTTCTTTTCGTCGTCCCCGAGACTCTGGTTTGGCTACTTTATTTCTTTGCTTTCCTTCGTCCCGGGCTCTTTGTACGTGATTTTTTTTTTATTACTTCAGATCATGACATGGAACTCTCCAATTTATACAAGGTTTCTTATCTGTACCTTAGGGGTTCTTGAAAGAGTACCTGTCTGCTACTGATCTAGGGATATACCAAAACTAGGAAGTTGTTATTTTATAGCATGAAAGACTACAACCTCGTTCATGTTGCCCAATGTCAGTTACATAGAAACCGCCAAGCAATAGTACCTAGCTATACTAGGTCCATATGTACATATGTAAATCAACAGCCAGGTAAGATATTATGCAAGTGTAAGCACACAAGATGATGGCAATTTTAGTAATGCATCTCCCTATGTTTTCTGGTTTATCGTCCAATCATACGAACCCAAAGGCCTTGATCATCTTCATGGGCAGGTTTAACACGGCGACAAGCTACTGCTACTGCTTATGTATACGGGAGAGGGATAAGTACAGTATAACCGATTCATGGTCAACAACGGATATACTCCCCACTAAGCAACCAGATCACTAGACCGTTTTTTGCTGATATCTCTTCAAGTACGGTTACAGCAAGATGCACAAAGCCACCCTGAGGCTTGTTCGCATCGTTTAGGTTACGCTGTCCGCTGACCAGTTCAGTACAACCCAAGTCCGCCCAAGTTGTCTTTTTCGTGCCCCGTCCTACCGCCAATAGGTCGACGTGGAGAACTACTGTCACTTTAACAAGCAGTCAAGGTAACAATCCAAGCAGGAACAAGAAGGCAAGAACGGGCTGGTGATACTTAAGAGAGAGCAAAGACCCAAGCCTGGCCATATTGTAAGCTTGTGGGAATGGTGCATGGTAAAGGGCTCAGGCCATATTTATTGTTACTTTACATGTATACAGATATGTCGTGCAATCTATGATAGCTCTAGCATTGCCTTTCACTACTACCGTACCAATGGACAGTCATCAATGGCGATCGCGACCCTGAAATATCAAACACAACTGAGTAAGGGCCCCCTTCTTTTCCTTTTTAGACTCTTTAAGCTCAATTATCAGGTAAGATGTCTCTTATACTAGATATCGACATATCAGGTAGTCTTGAGATAACATGAAATGATAATGCGGAACTGCAATAAAGGTCTCCTAAGTTCCGGCACAGTTGATATCTAAAGCGAAGTTTGTACAATGTAGTTGTAGAGATGAAGTGATCAGCGAACAGCCGAATTAGACCATAACGGCAATTATACTTTCTTTGGCGTCAGATGCTGGTTATACGGTGGTTGGTGGCATCCATACCTCCCAGATTCACAAATCCTATCAGCAAGTCATGTAGTCTTAGGTATGATAGACACTTTAGCAAGCATTTTTATTCAGTATAGATATGTAAATTATGTAATTACAGGACCAAGCTAAAGACTTACGACAAATTCATGGGTTTCTGTGCTATCCCAGGATATTCAACGCTGGGCTATTATGCTTGTGCCAGCATTCCCGCAAATCACTTGCTATATCTGACATCTCATCCGCGTTTTCTAGCGTGGTCTTCTGGGCTTCTGTTCCTGTATCTCTTACCATGTCATGTTCCTTCTGGGTCTAGTCAAAACGTACAGTTGGGTCTCTTTGTTTTTGAGGAGACCGTTATTTGAATGACAAGGTATATCTATATCGACAGTATGACCCTTGCAAAAGTCTCTCTATCTATTCGTTATAAGCCCATATGAGAAAGAAAGAATGTGGGGGGGGGATCAGGGGTCAAGTAAACAACTTGGACAACTAAATGTACTGACTTTGTCAAAGACTTCTCTCTTCTACTCTCATGTTATCTCTTCTTTGTCTTGGTTTCCCGTTCTCCACTTCCGATACTACCCTCACTTCTACCGTCCGAGTTTCATGATGGCGAGGATTTTGCCTGCTGGATATTAAAAGCCGAGGTGAGTCGGTTGTTTAATCGAGCGAGTTATACATATATACACGTTAGCATGTTGTTTACCATTGTATTTTGTATGCTAACTATGTAGACTCGGCTCAACTTATACGTACAAGAAAACGAAACTTGGTTGAATCAGTCTGACTAACAAAAAATGGTGACTTTTATATGTCTGTATATAGTTGTCAACAAAATTAAGATAACGCCACAAAAGATGAAATCCGCCATGGTGGTCACAGTGACTAGGAGGATGGATCTAGAGCAGGCGAGATATGCAATAAACAGAAGCGAGCGAGTTGATGAAGAATTTACCATGTACATACGTACTTCAATTTGTTGATCCGGCAGTTATCATGAGCTGACCCTTTTTATACTAGGGTTATATACTAGTTTAAAAGGGTTCAGTCATATGGTACAACTATAAAGGCTTTTATGAGAAGAAAAAGAAAAAGCTAAGACTCATGGGAGAATAGTTGTGGACACAGTCGGTATCTAGAGTAAATAGTTTGTAGCAAGTGAACCCTGCTATATCAGTGAAGAAACTATCCACAAGTACATCGGGACTTATATTCCTTTAGCTTGTATTCTTGCTCCGAGGCCGAGAAGAAATTAGGAAGATGCTTGTAAGACAGTTTGAAGAGGATAAATGCCCTCCACCGTTCAAGTTTTCCTAGATTTAGTGATTTATCTTGTCTTTATGCCGTTAGCCCTTCTTTGGAAAGTTTACTCTAAGGATCTGTCAGACGTTGCTTGTGTAGTAGTAGAGATTCTACTCATGAAACATTATGTCTTCGGTAATGAAGTTCATGCAGAGATAGCAATATACTTTTTTTTTTTTGTTTTCTCGACATCTTTTTATTCCTTTCCTATAGAGTCAACCTTTGAATCATAAAAAAAGAGGACAAGAAAAAAATTGGCTCATTGAACCTCGTCTTGCGGTTTGATGTGACCAGGGATGAAAAACAGAGTTAAACTCGCCAACTTGGCTTGTGCGTGTGAACGGGCCTAGGATTGTCCTCTTCTTACAACAGAAGAGAGGGAAAAGAAAGAGGTTTTAGAAAGATGGAAGAGCTAGCTAGGCTAAAACGTGAAAGCTGTCAATGCAGGTCTGGTCTTCCCCATCCTCAACCTCTCAGGCCATCTCCGGCACTCAGCGGTGAAGCCTAGTAAGAAGTAAGAAAGGACCGCATGAACGTGTTCTACAAATAGTTTAAGGTCTTAATTGCGCAATTGTTTCTCTTAGATATCTTAGTGCCTTGGCCAAACAAGTAGACGAGAAAAGAAAAAGAAAAACAGAAGTTCTTTAGCAAGCCTGACTTCCCCTCCAAGTCTTCTTTCCCATGCAACCCTTCCAAATCTGTCAAACAGATGCGTGAATGTCAATATTGTCAAAGCGATCGATCATGCGTTTAAACAGATAGAGTGTTGGTTTGGTCTAGATCGTTGGCTACTTTGTCAGCATATCTGTCCGCCCTACTGTTTGACTGGGTTGTTTGTCTATCGGTATGACACCAAATCGACTAAATCTTGAGAAGTTGATATTCTTTGTCTTTCTAACATTGGTATTACATGATACATGTATACTACCGGTAATAGCAGTAAAAGAGACATCAGACTTAGAGAGAGCCGATCTTAATAATACCTTGTCAGCCATAGTTCGACGATATCAGATATTCGAGCCATATGTGTCCGATGATAGCTAGATATCCCTATAGAGCTGGGGGTGATAAGTCAAAGTCTCGCTATAATATTGAAATGGGACTATCACACACTTTGGTGAGATTCCGAGGAGAACTTCTGACTACTATTGCGAGTTCTTTGATGAGAGAAACTCACCGCTCACTTGATATTCAACCTCATGTTAATAAGCGAGAACGCCCATTTTCTGTCAACTTGAAAGCTTGCTGTATGCTTCATGAGATTATATGTACTGATATCAGGGTACCTGATACACCGTAAATCCGCTCGGCATATAACCCACAAGAGCTTCCGAAACTACAAGACAGGCTTACATATCACTTCACTGTCTCTCATTCCTGTCACAAGACGTACGTGATGTTTGAAATCCTTGCGGCAGCGTAGCGATAGGAAGCTGTTCCTATACGTTTAGGGAGACAGTAGTGTATACAATATAAGACCCCACTAATAAGAAGAGGAGTAGTGGAATATATCGGCACTCGGGTCAAGCAGAAACAGGAAGCGTTTACAGAGACAGATAGTGATAAGCAGACCATACAACTCTAGATGACTTGAAGTAGTTTTGATATGCCATGACATGCCCCTTCACTTGCATAGTAGTCATGGATGTTGGAAATCATCTCCGAGGGGTTGACTTAACGGTGTATCAAAGTTTGGTGGTAGTACGTGATACATTCAATATCGATTCAATGTAAGCTAGTATATATATCTCTTTAATCCACATTCACTTTGATATCCTTGTCCGGTATGTTCGCGGGCAAAGAAAAGATGATAAAGAAGATAAAACATGAGATACATGATAAAAAAACTCACATTGATCCCCAGGGGCATCTTGGGATTCGCTTTGCTCCCCCGAGCCATGGACATGCCATCTTCTCCTCAAACTCTCCTGACATACCCTGTCTACCTTTTATCACTTGTATGATATGCGGCGGTAAGCAATATGCCGAAGGTCAATCATTGGATTTTGCGGCCACAGTGTCTCTAGAGTATTTTACTTCTGAGATGCTACTAATTATCACACACTAGACTAGCTGATGCCATTACGATCGTCCCCACATTGCTCTTTGATTTTGTTTGTTTCTTGATCTCCTGCTGGATACAGCATGTTTGTGTGACCTGTTAGATGAAATCTGTAATATTGTATATGTTGTCGTATGTCTGTGAGCAATTTGATATCAAGAACAAAACGAGTGAAACTAACTAGGCAAGTAATATCAACTCAATCTACATATGGTTCTTGTATAAATTTGCATACATATCATAAGCAATGTTACAACACTTAAATGTATGTCTACGATTATATCCGGTATATCCCTCCTCCACAAGCCACAATTTGGCCCCCGTTGGGAATAAGATTCTGAGCTTGGTGGCTTTGACTGAAGCACTTTACGTACAACTAGTAGCCAATAGGTTGATTCCCAAAGCCTAAACAAGGCCATGTCTCATCAAGAATTACTGTATACGGTATCTAGTCTTAAGATAGAAGACCAAAGCAATGAGGGGGCCATAGCGAGAGAAAACTATCTTCTGTACATGTAGTATCATCGGCCTTGATCGATCTGGATTCAAAGCGCACCATCAGCCGAAAGTTGCGTCTAGCGCAGTTTTAATGCGGCAAGATGATAATATAGCAATAGTGTAGTCCTGTAACGACTATATGTTTTAATTCCATGCCGCCATCATGCATGTATATATGAATAGGAAAAGCACAGTTTAGATACTACTAGTTCTGTTTGTGTCTGATATTGACAAGGTACATATACAAATATATGGTTAGCTTAGCATCTAAAAGTCAACGTCAGTAGTAAACGCCAGGGAGGGTGAAGTACTTTGCATAGGTCAAGTATATGTACATGTATGTAGTTCGATATGTAGTCATATATTCTACTTAATATATTTGGGGGCCATGAAAATCTACAGCCCTAGACAAGATGATGAAAAGTCACTGATATTTTTACTCGCGGGAGGAAGAAGCACCCTAAAAGACGACATAGCCAAGAAAATAAAAGAAACAAGAGTAAGGAAATAAAGTCTTAAGGCCGCAAGAATCGGTCCCGTCTGGCTCCTAGGAAAGACGGAAAAAAAAAAAAAAAAAAGATATGTTTTGTCTACAAGTGTTCAAGCAAGGAACTTTTTCTAGTCTGTCCACTGGTAAGATAACTGAAAATAGCCTACTTCAACTCAAGTATATACCCAGATTGAAATGATCTACCGCTGTAATTCAAGCTAAGCCGGTTGGTCCGTGAGCAGCTAGGGTTCTTTTGTAGAGATAAAACAAAAGAGAAAAAAAAAAAAAAATTGGAAGAAAATTAGGCTACGCATTGGATTCGGCCTTACCTTGATTAGGTTCAGATCTTCAACTAGTCCAGTAGAAGCAGAACAGGAAGCAATACGTATTCAGGTACAGCTTTGATACTGGAGGTAGTTATGTATCAGTTAGTTAGTGGTGGTTGTATATCTAGTAACAACAGCGATGATAGCGTCGCGGGCTTCTCCGTGCACGCCTATCAACTTCTGTATTCTATCTAGTCAAGACTATGAAAAGTTAGCCGACGGAATAAGAACGAAAGCACGTTGACGGCTAGAAAGAAAAAGGAAAGATAATACGGCCTAAGGCGATTTTTTCTCACCTTTCCTTGCTCGGTGGCTTTCTCGTTTCCTTCTTTGAGGTCCCCTTCATCCCGCCTTGTAAGGGTTGTTTGTACTCGTGCTCTAACTCTTGTAAATTGTTACATGTACACAGCATTTTCAGTCTAGCGATATAACCTTGATGACGTTTCCCATGTGATAAAAACCTAGAAGTCTTGTTGGTAATACTGATTTTTAATATTCTGAGATCCAACTTGATAGACTGACTTCGCTTTCTGTGTCATGTACCGTATATACACACAGGTGTTGTATCTATGCATGAGATGCTTCTCGTATGAAAAGTCCCTCTGGTTAGCTGGAGGTATGGTTGGCATATCATGAACAAGCTCCGGATCCAACCTATCGGCAACTAAATACATATATACATGGAGCTCTACCTCCTTCTTGACAGCGTAAGGGATATTAGTATTAGTCTCAAATATTGATTCGCCTTTTATCATTGTGTATCTACATGTATTCTATAATCCCTTCCCTGGCGTTTACACGTGCAATAAAGAAAAGAGAAACAAAAGTCAAGTACCGTACCGGTAACATCCTGCTGCGGTAGATGAAATGAGACCCAGGTTGTTAGACGATGCCGCTGCTGTGTGAACTCTATATGTAGTCTAGCTCCGGTGCCCTGATACAGTGGATTGTCGAAGACTGGGTATTTATGATGCCTCTTGCGAATCCTAAATCATGAACCAGGAACTGATTTCGTTGTCTAGACCAAGAAAGATATAAAGAAACCAGAACCCTAACTTGATAGTGCCATAATACCTGTATGTATCTGTACATATTTTTACACTAATTAACAACGAGAAAACTACCGGCTACACTAGGCCCTGTCTTCCGGGCGGGCTTCCAGGTAGGAGTAGGAGTTAGCGTCTAGGGGTACCCTGTTGATCGTTTTTGGCGTAGTGCCAGATGGTTGTCCATTGTATTGGAACAACTAATTGTACTAGTACTAGTTAGTTGTAAGGCGGAAGTTGAACAATCACTAGATATAGTAAAGAAATAGTAGTAAAAAAAGAACAACAGAGAAAAGTGGAGCAGATGAATACAAATCACAAATCAATTTGGTCCCCAGAAAATACCATAGTAAACCTAAGTGACTTTTATTAGGCCCGGGGACATAAAATATGACATCGTGACTAAAGTATGTATGTGGTATTACTCTTGAAGATACTCAGCCTGCATATAAGCCATAAGCCCCCACCCCAAAAAAAAGACGTTGATATAAATATATATCATCCTGGTGGGCGTACTTTTATAACAAGTGCAACTTATATTGCATACTATGCGGAGATCTGATAGGCTGCTGACCAGACGATAGTGCACTATTGATATATAATCCATATGTGCCTTATTGGTGCTTGAATAATTACAACTACGTACATCTTTGGGATACCAACGGCAGGGCTAGCCATACGAAAATAAAGAATAAGTGTGTTAAAAGGGTTGGCAGACTTGGATACTCGAACCAAAACTAGAAGATGGGAAATGATGAGCAGACAGAAAAACAAACAAAACGGGGAAACGAGGACAGGAAAAAAAGAAAGAAAAAGAAAGAAAAAGAAAAGAAAAAGCAATTTAACTTCATACATGTGTAGTTGCTAACTATCAAACACATTCCGGATATGATTAACCTGAAGCATCCGCAGCTTCATAGAGTAGCAGTGTAATAGTATAAGAGGCCAATTATCAAAAGGAAAATCACGTACGTTTCTCTAAGAAAGCAAAGGATGTCAACATAGAGGTCATGGATTTTTGTTCTCTTCTAGTTAGCCAAGATTCAAAGTATGTATGTTTTCTTCGTTTATTATGGCCATGAAGAATTCAATATTCAATACGTTTGCCTACTACATGTATATTTTACTACTTCCTGGTTGAAGAGAAGGGGATTGGGGGGCCATTTGAGGGAAGAGGATCTTGGCCTTGCAAAATCTACGCAAGGGAAGGCCTTGTCGACTTTACCATTGTTCAAGTTTGGAGTCTTTTCTTTTCTTTTCTTTTCTCTCCTAGTAAACCTGTTAAGGCTAGAAACTCTAGACTTTTCTAGTAGTCTCAATAGGTGAGAATCCATATATATCCATCTGTTAAAAAGGTAACTCGGATTGGTTACTTGAAAGTTCTAGTCTCACGGCCTGGCAAGTCTTCGTTCCTTTCTTATAGGCCGCCTACCCCTTTCTTTTTTTTCTTCTTGCAGGTTTTGAAGGTCTTTACGGAACATGATCGGCGGCATTTTTATTCTTGTTAAAGAGGCAGTGGGAATATCGTATATGAAGCTTCTTCTTTCTGGACCCTGAATGACAATGACTTGATGAAGCCGTAGAGAAGGGGGATATCAAACCCTTATGAACTTAAGCTGCATGGCTTAGCAAGGGAAAAAAAGAAACAGGAACAGGTTTTGTTCTCAGACATTGGCAGGTAAAACAAATCAGACGAGGTAATAACAGACTCTATAATGACTGGCTCTATGGAGTAAGATGTTGGTTGCAATGGTGGGAATTGTATCAAGTTGGAACTCGTCACCACTGTATGCCGAGTTCCGGATAGATAAAAGATCAAGTCATGATCGTACGAAGAGTAGACTATAGTCGTAATGAATTCAAGATCCATTAAGTTGTTGGTCTTTCAACTGTACCATATTGTCAATGATACAGAGTCTTTCTTTTTGTTTTTGGTCAGATTCTCGCCTGCGCCTGCCTCTCGGCCTTAATCCATGCCATGTGGATTAGTGCCTTTCTACTCCCCTATTCTTATTCTACGACGCTGTCTACGTTTTACTCAATATGTCAAATGCGAATAGCAAGGTCCCCCTCCTCACCATCATGTATAACAGGGGATGTGATAGAGGAGATGGGGGGGGGGTCCTTGAGCCAGACCTTGGTTTCCTTTCCACGCTCGTGCACCGACTTTGATCTTCCGGAGCTCTTTTTATCTGTGATTTTATCCTTGCTAGGCAATGAATCAATACTGCAGTGCCGTTTTATTATCAGTTTGCATGGGGGAAGAGGCAAGGACAAAAAAGAGAACGAAAAATGATCTGGTTGCTACCGCTAACTTATGCAGGCCCGTCTATCACATTTCACTATTTGCTACGAATCTAATAGCGTTGGTTCGTTTTCTGACTTTCCTCATAAAGAGTCCGCATCCGGCACATTGATTTCTGCATTTTGTTTCTCTCGATCTCTAAATCACTTCTCTATATTCATTCACATTTGCCTTTAGTGTTGAATACACAGCAAAGCTTCAATAGAGCCGCGCTTAAGATAAAAAGAAGCCAAGTGTTCCTTTTTTTCATTTTTTTTCATTGCTTTTATTTTCCTTTCTTCTTCGTCCATTCATTGTCTTGCTCGTCGTAAGAAACCAGGCCTTTCGTCCTTTTTATTTTAAATTTTTTTTTTTATATCTGAGATATAAAACATATACAACCTAAGCCTATATATACACATACACATACAAGACCAACACAATGGATACGTTTAACAACCTGGCCGGACGGGCTATTTCTACTCTCGTTGAGAGAGGCGCCATGATGCCCGTCAAATTCATCAAGATCGAGACTAAGCCGCTGGTCCGCGCACATTTGATCATCAACTGTGTGCTCGCCTTCCTGACTATCACCGTCGTTCTGTTCCGTGTCTACGGCCGTTTCCAGGGTGGAGTGTCTAACTTTGGCCTGGACGACACCTTTATCTGCCTGGCTCTGCCTCTGGCTCTTGGCATGTTGGTAATTCAGGGATTTGTAAGTAGTGACCGACTGACTAGCTGTGATATTGGCCTTTGACTAACCTGTTTTATAGTGTACGTTTAATACTCTGGTAGCCGCCTCAGGCTTATACCTCTTCTTCAACTTTGGACTAACATATCTTTCTTAGACACATCGCTGGGTGTCGGTTACCCTCTTTCCGTTACGCTTGAGAACCTGCCTCTGATTCTTCGAGTAAGTAGTTGTTACCCATCTCTTCCACCACTCCATATTTTGTGTCACTTCTCCGTGGTACAAGGATTTCTTCAACAAACGCCACACCTTAATGTCATATCTCAAGCCCTCCTTTGTCCGTCAATAGGCTCGCTAACCAACCGCCCTCATAGCTTCTGGTTGCCTACGAGCTGATCTTCGCTGTTAGCACGCTATGCATCAAGTTGTCGGCCCTGTTCTTCTACATGCGTGTCTTTGTCAACCGCGGTCTCCAGCTGGCCACCAAGGGTGTCATGATCTTCGTGCTCTTGTGGTCCGTTGCCAACGTGCTGCAGGTGTTCCTGATCTGCCACCCTTTCAGAGCTACCTACGACCCTTACACCACCGGTACTTGCGGTAGCCAGAAGGCTTCGTTCATTGCCATTGGTTCCTTCAACGCCATTACTGATATCATGATTCTGATGTTGCCTATTCACACCGTATGGGCTCTCAAGGCCCGCATGGGTATGAAGCTGGCTCTGACTGGTGTCTTCATGATTGGTTTCCTGACTACCATCGTCTCCATCTGCCGTATCTACTCGCTGACTACGCTGGATCTTACCACTAACCTGACTGGTACCATGATCTACGCCTCCTTCCTATCTACCACCGAGCCTCTGCTGGGTATTCTCTGCATTTCTCTTCCTATGCTTCGTCCCACCACCCACTTGAAGTGCCTGGGTATGCGCACTACTGACGACTCCAACAAGAAGGAGTACGACCCCAGCAACCTCAAGACCTTTGGCTCTTCCGGCAAGCCTAAGCGCCTCAACGACGATACCTTCGCCATGGAGACTATCTACGCCGAGAACATGCAGGTCGGCTACACTGTCGAGACTACTCGTGCCGAGTCCCGCAACTCGCATGGCACCCACAGTTCCGAGTCCGAGCTCACCTCGGCCAAGGAGCAGGACGAGGATCACAACATCACTGTGCAGCGCAAGTGGGTTGTTTCCCATGTGTAAGCCAAGCTGCCTGGCTAGCATCTGCAACATTTCTTGTAGAACACTATTCGCTTGCTTGGTTTAGGGCCGTCTACTTGCCGTCGTCCGGAAATATATATAGAGACGGCTACCACTTTGGTTTTTTCTTTTTCTTTCACTTCTCTTCTCATCCACGTTATTTTTTTTTATTTTAACTTTTACACCATTGGTTCGGCTTTCTTCGTTAACACCCCCTTTTCATTTTTTTATGCTTTACTATATACCTGTGCTACCCAAAATGGTCACGCTTTATTTCAAAAGTCACATATCACACACTCTATTTCTTGAGCCCTTGATCAACCCCTTAACATACACATAATGATATATTGGTGGCAGCCTTATTTGGACAATATCTTGACCATTTAATATTATATATATATATATATTTGCTAGCATATATCCGGCTTGGTTGCAAGGAAATTCGTCATGTGTTTTGTATGCTTTGCGTTTTCGTCTTGCTTCATATGCCATGAATTATGATGCTCCCTTTTTTGACTGATAGTTAAACGTGCTTCATCGTTTCGGCGTCTCTTTTTCCCCTTCTTCCATTCGTTTATGGGCTTTACTTTTTGATGTTTGATATCTATCTTGGATCTATTTGTCGTGGCATGTTTCATGGGATGTCTTACCCTATATCGGGCTAGTTTTATCTTTTGGACGGAATGCTGCATTGCTTATACTTTTCTATTCTTTTGTTTGATACTCTACTAGTTCAGTTAACAAAATCGACTTGCATTCTCTGAAAATCTCCTCATCCTACCTATGCTGATTTATTGCCTTGATAACTGTCCTCCGTCATTATGATATCAACTCATACGTTGTTTGTGTCGTAACTGTGATTTATATCCTATTTTATTGTTTCAGAAACGAAAAGCCCCATCCTATATCGAAGCTTCCATTATAGGCTGCCCTTTGACCTTCCATGGCATCCAGGGAACCCCGTGCAATGTCATTGTATAGTGAATTTCCTACTCTTTTGTCTCCGTGCTGAGTTCCATTTGTTCTAGGTGTGGGTGGACTTTGGCTCAAAGCAGAGTTTCTAGAGCCGTGTTGGTTCATCTATTGTGCATAATAATGAACAAGAAGCGCAGTGACAGCCCAACCAACCTGCCGTCTTTCTGGGTCTGCACAAGATCCATTCTCTCACCTTTATTAATACGCGTAAATAGGAATAAAAATGCGTCTGGAGATCTCCGCGTGATATAAGTTGACATAAGAACCTGTTCGCTATTCCCGAATTGACGTATAGTACATAGTTGGTATTATACACAATAGTATTATTATACCGTTATATAGTTATATGTTTTTTTTATTATTATTACATGTAGATATAGCACAACATTCTATCCGAACTTTGTCCGTGTGAAGTAAAAATCGGTATGGTCAGCAGTTGGTCAAATTCGTAGATCCACGCTTAGCTTTAGAGAAGTCGGTCAAGCTGCCTCTATTTTCCTTTATGTTTTGTCCGCATTCGTCTTCCCTTCCCGTAAAGGTAACATTGAGCTATGTTTGGTTGTAGCGTTAGAGTCGTGATAACCTGGACCTGCTACAGCCAACTGTACCTTGGTTCTGTATATCGAGGCATCGTAATCGGCTAATCATGGTTTACCTGTAATCTTGCCCAGTCTATCCTAGTGTTATTCATCTTGTTTACAGTGTCTCATATCTTACTTTATAGAATCTAGACCTGAATATAATACGTTGTCTCTCTGAACATTGGCCAAAAAAAACCTTCCGCTCCGCTTTGCTCCTATGACGATGCGCATGACCGCACATCAGGCCCTTGACCATAAGTTGGCACCGCTATGATTTGGTTCTCTGTTTGGCTTGGCCTCATAGCCTACCGACATTGTATATATCCCGCCTGACAAGCTTCCTCCCTATCCATGTTTTAGTATCATGCTTGTCTACCCACGGACTTTCTCATACTAGCTTCTATCTGTACACCAGCATGAATTCGAGGATTGTTCATGTAGACTCTATCGTTCCATCTTCAACTACTTTTAAACCTGTAATCATAATGCATAACTGACAGTTACTTATCATATACACTACCATTTTCAAAGATGACCGAGTTTCTACTCTGAATATCGGTGCATCAGCTATGTGCCATACGGCAATCGCAGGTAGTAACTTAAATTTCTAGACGCGATCCGACGCCTTTTAGATACTTCCATCACGGCATTCGGGCTTACCAGTTGCGGATTTTGATCTTGAATGCACTAATAGAGAACAATATGCCGTAAGTGTATATACAATTCAGCCCCCATTCACATGCAGCTATACTATACTTTATATTGTCTAGAGAATATCAACTTCTTTCGGAGGTTTATTAGTACTTTTTCCCTCGTATTTATTGTACATTGATTCAACTCGGAACATTTTCTTGTTTTATCCCCGAGATAGTTAGCCATCACTAATGATCAATATACTTGGCGATAAACTAAATGGCTTGAAGAGTGAAGCTGTCGCGCTGTGTTGAGAAATAAGGGAATAACAAAAACATAAAAAAGCAGAGGTCATAGCGAGTAGTATTACAATATATCAGAAATTAAAGCTCATGATAGTACATAAATGGATAACGATAACTTCTTGAATAATACTGCTCTTTCCCATCAAAGGCATTCAATGGCCTGATACTTTTTATCTAGTTCTCCATTCATTTTCTTTAATCTCGTACTACATAAAGAACCTTGAACTTTCTCTTATTTGGCTTCTGAATTTTCACCCTACTAAAGAAGACCCTCAGACCGCTCGGAATAACAACGCGGTTATACATACATATATTATAAAAAAGAAAGAAAAAAAGAGAGAGAACGACTTGTGTTTATACGGCAGATAAAAACTGAAACCAATGCCGCTTATAAATGCCGATGACAAAGATATTCCCGCGAAATATCTCCTAACATCTGACTGGAATAGAGAACTCACAATCTCAAGAGCCAAGCGGAATTTTGACTTGTCATGTCTTGAAGGAAAATATCTCCCATCTCCCTAACGAGACTTCGTACTGCGAACAACCCCCAAGCTCTGTATTACTAGAAAAGGATAGTGACAACGACTTGTATCACAAGTAGGTAGAGGACACTGTTAGAGGGAAATTGAGCCCATGAATATTCAGGGCAGTTGATACCGTGACATACAGATATATGTTTTTGCTTCTTTCTCGCCTTCTTTTGCCTTTCTTTCATAATAAATGAACATAGCCTCGCTATTATAGTTGCATTCGGAACTACAGTGTGACTGTACCTGCGATAGGAGGTCCGAGCTCGTTTGGCAGCGTACATAAATTATTTTCATATGCTAGACAGTGACGAAGTCTAGGCTATAGCACATAGAGCTTAGAAATACAGTGGCTAAGTCCGTTGCTTACATACATGTACACCTTTGGGTACGGTGATGCCTGTGCTTATGTACCTGTAAATGTGGGCATTGCTGTACATTTTGGCCATCCTGTAGCTACACAATCAAGCTGCCATCCTTTACATCGCGAACACTTGCGCTCTATCTTCGTTTCTCGTAGTATCGCAGCACTATTTTTCGCCTGTGATATTGACCATGTCCATGTTGATCCACATGAGTGCAGTTGTAGATAAACATGAGCATAGCATCTTTAAATCTGTGCTTATTTACGACTACAGTTATGTTAAATGTGATTTTCTCTTTATTGCCTGGTGTTTGCCTGCTTAAAAAAAAGGCCAAAAGCAACGCTTGGATAATACGCACGTAGGCGTTTTCCATAACATTGACCAGCAGCAAACCAAAACACAAACATCTCATTAATAGTATGCTGTGCGGCTCCAATTACTAGAAACAGTATCTACTTGATTTAAATCGATTCTATTTTACGTCTACAGAAACAGTATCTACTAGTCCCATTACGCATTTAATTAGCCTCAGCAGTCTGTAAACATTTGACTTGATGGTTAGTAGTCGTCAAACGAATACATTAGGGTTACATATACCCTAACCTTAAACGACGGTTCCGCATCTCAACTATAGACAAAGTTTAGTTCGGAGCCATGAATCAAAAGATCGTTATCTCCGGGTCTAGTTCTTCAGGCAGATATCATCATGTAATCATGGAGGGCGGAAACTCCATCAAAAAAAAAAAGACTGCGAAGTAAACGTTGTGTTTGGTTAGCAGACAATATCTAACCCTAACAATATAAACATATAAGCTAAACTTTTTGGGGCCTAACTTGTTGATGAACGCCACGAATTAAAGGGGAAAGGAGTAATGTCTTACAGATACCGATTGAAATCTTGGTTGATAAGAACTTAGCTACATTGCAAGTTGAATAGTTGAAAGAAACTATTGGAGAAGGGACCAGCTCGGTTGCAGTAATAAAGCGGTTTTGGGAACCGGTGCCCGGGATATTGGCTGGCTGAACACGCGGTATCGTCTGAGAATGTGGTTCATGATGGATATTGTGACGAGAGTCCGGAAATCTCAAGGAATACAGAGAGACTATCTATGACGGTCTCCTTTCTCCCAGAATTCTGTTGGATGATGTCAATATCACAAAGAGAGTATCAACTCTGGCTTTGCTTCTGAGACATTGCATAATACTGCCTGATTCTGGAAATTGATCGTCTAAAGAGGGATAAATCGAAGCTTCCGGGTAGAATCCCTCGCTTGACGCAGTAGCTAACTACTCACAAGGATTCGTGGAGTTCTGGAGCCCTAGAACAAAAGAGGAAGAACAAAATGGATCACTAACTCTCATTCAGCCTTATCTCAATGCGAGCAAAGGAATAGGCGGGCTGTCAATACAAGCTTTTTTCTTTCCTTTAGACCTCTCTAGTTTAGGGTAGTGATCGACACGAATCTAGACTATGAGGACAGTAATTGTAGTACAACTCGCTACTAGACCGGGAATCTAGGAGATCTCCATATGCCGGAATGAGAATCAAGAGTAGAACTAGCACAAGTGACAGGTGTACGGACAGGAGGATATAAAAGTCCTATATTGAAAGTAGGAAAAATGTCATATAAGCTGCTACTGGCAATTGCTATTGTGGTCTATAATATCTTGATTTTTGATGGTGACAATAGGGTCTCTATCTCCTGTCATTTGCATTGGCTGTATGTTGTGATGCCAGATTTAAATGAGTTGTGGCAACACTATATTATGTACCTGACTATTGCAGTGTATATGCAGCGTACCTTGCATATGAAAAGACGCGGTGCCGTGAAATCACAGACGAGAAAACTGAACGAGACATCATTAGATGGTGGGCGGAACTAGACCGTGACTGCGCTATTGCTTGACATAGGAGGAGAAAGCAGAGACCTAGCACATATTTACCAGCACAAGAGTGATGAGGTCTGTATCACATCGTTATATAAGGAGGCTCTCTAAGATATGTCCAGTTCGGGATAGCAAATACTCTACCCTTGAACGCCAGGTCATATCGCCCGGCTAGGCTGTACCACAGCATGACCACAAAAATCATTGAAAAATAAACAAGCTTGATTCAGGACCAAGATTTGACTTTACAAGTGTGACCACGCTAGGCTGGAAACCAGCTTTATTTTCAAGCTTTGCTGTACTTTGCCTAGAGCCAAAACATTACATCTAGCGCCTCACGGGAGATATATTGCCTTTACTCCGTTTACCGGTTAGCTTGTTCTCTCCGTCTTCATATTGTGCGAATAAGATAATGGAGTTAGTGACATCTCAAGACTTCTGTGATATTGGGTCTGGAGCTAAGTAAGTATCTTTGTTTCGATCGGGATGTATTCAGCTGAGACGGGCTAGATCAAACGAAGAGATGACCATGTTTTACACTTTTGTTTGTGATAACCATCAGACGCCTATTTGTGTTTGAGAAGCAGTACCCGGAGAGGCGATGAGGCTTTTCACGGATAGAATGGACACTTACACAGCCAATTTGCAGAGGAAATTTAGAGAAAATATGCATGCCTCGCCCGACCAAGATGAAGCCGTAGTTGGTAAAATCGAGAGAGAAAGAGAGAGAAAGTGAGAGCATCGCTTAGGTTGTCTCTGTTTGGTAAGCGAGACTTGAGATATCTGAACGAATCTACGCGAACGATGGATGATAGAACTAGATAAGTTGATCTGATGTATATATAAGGATAAGGCTCTCGCTATCCAAGATGATCGAAAGAAGAATCTCCTCACCACCACCAACCCACTCTTTGGCTTCGGTTTCACTCTTTCACCTCCAGTAACAACACATTCTTTTATTTTCCACGTATTACTCTAATTCTTACTCTCTTTCACCTTCTTTTATCTCTATCCTTTCTTCATTTCCTTGTGCCAATGTCGTTGACGACGGCATCTTCTCTCCGAGCTTTGGCTCTGGTGTCTCTTCTGGCCGCTCCGGCTCTCGCTATCCCGGCTGGCCTTCCTGCCGGACTATACTGCGGTGGTAATGCCAGCGAGCCTGAGCCTGAAATCAGCACCAGCTCCTCTAGCACCAGTGTTTTTCTGTCAACTACCGGGGCTGCTGTCACCGCTATTGGTGCTGCCGTGATCTCGTCTTCTACCGGCCTTTACTCTTTCACCAACTTTACTTCTGGTACTGTGGCTGCTACTGGATCTAGTTCGCCTAGTGCTGTAGGCACCGGGGGCTCTTCCATCTTCACTGGAACTGGAACCGGAGGAGAAACTGTGGCTTCTTCTACTGGTAGTCCTTATATATTCACCAACACTACTTCAGGTGTTTCCGACTTCGCCTCGGGAACTGCCGTGGCTACTGGTAGTGCAGCAGTCTCCGGTGGTATTTATACCATTGTCAACTCGACTTCTAGTTCTGTTATCCTTTCGACTGGCGGATCTTATACTTTCTCCAGTGCAATGGCCACTGATCTGTCTTCTACTAGCCTGTCTGGAACTGCAGTGACACTGCTTACCACTGCGGGCTCTGCTGGAGCCTCAGCTTCTAGCGGCTTTAGTGCCTCGTCTACGAGTAGTGTCTACAACTTCCCTAACTCAACGGCTTCGACTCACATCTTGTCTTCGTCTGCTATCTCCAGTACTGCCGTGACTCTTCTGCCTACTTCTGGCCCGACTGGATCTGCTGTTTCCAGTGGCTTTAGCAGTGTCGCATCGACTGGTGGTTCATATGTGTTCCCAAATGCCACTGGAACTGACGCTGTTTTGTCGGTACTTGCCACGGGTTCTGGCTCTTCCCAGATTGTTATTGTGTCTTCGTCTACTGTCTTTGACACCGTAGTGACCCTGCTGCCTACTTCAGTTCCCATCGGAACTGGTGTCTCTAGTGGGTTTAGCGCTGTCTCTTCAACTGGTGGCTCATACATCTTCCCTAATGCTACCTCTGCTTCTTCGGTGTTCGCCACCGGATCCGGAGCTGCTTCGGTAGACACGGAGAGCCTGTCTACTGTCTCTAGCACTATCGTGCCCATATCGGTCCCCGTTGGAACTGCTGCATCTAGTGGTTTCACCGGTGCCGTTTCGACTAGTGGCTCGTACATCTTCCCCAACGCTACTGCAACTGACGCTGCCTCTTCAGTGTTTACCACCGGCTCTGGCGCTACTTTGACTGGAACTGCTCCGTTTGGAACTTCCTTGACTGAGACTGCTTCTGACTCTGTCACTGACGCTGCAACTCCCACTATTGATACGAGCAGCAACACCAACTCTGACTCTGTCACTGGGTCTGCTACATCCGCTACCACTACGCCTACCTTTTCCGCTACTGCCCTTGGCTGCTACATCGACTCTACCGGTGGCCAACGCGCCTTGTTTGGACGCTCCATCAGCACATCGACCAATACTGAAGAGAGCTGTGCCGCCTACTGCTCGAGCTACAAGTACTTTGGTCTTGAGTATGGGTCTGAATGTTGGTGTGGTGACTCTATTGCCGCCAATGCCCCGCTTGCCGATAGTGACTCCGAGTGTTCAATGCCGTGCTCTGGTGATGCCGAGTCGACTTGTGGTGCTGGTGATCGCATCCAGGTGTACCTGACGCCCAACTACGTGACTCCTGAGCCTGCATCGATCTCCAGCGTACCTTACCTCGGCTGCTTCCAGGAGGGTGCTGCCCGCGTTCTCCCCGACCGTATCATCGCTTCGAGTGATATGGATGCCGCCAAGTGCCAGGAGAACTGTGTTGGGTATCTCTACTTTGGTACTGAGTACGGTGACGAGTGCTACTGCGGTAACGAAGCCCCTACGCTCGTTGCTGATGCTTCTGACTGCTACATGACCTGCGCTGGTGACGATACCGAGCTTTGCGGTGGCCCTAACCGCCTGACCGTCTACGGTCCCCAGGAAGTCACACAGGACTCGCTACCTACTATAGATGCCTTCTCCTTCGAGGGCTGCTACTCTGACAGTACTGGACGCCGCGTCCTTTCCGGTGCCTTTGCTTCTGCTGGTGACATGACACTAGAGAAGTGTGCTTCCGAGTGCGCGGGTTATGCCTACTTCGGTGTTGAGTATGGTACCCAGTGCTTCTGCGGAAATGCGCTAACCAACACCTCCGCTGTAATGCCTCCGACCGAGTGCACGATGCCCTGTGGCGGTAACTCTGGTGAGGTGTGTGGTGACGCTAGCCGCATCAGCGTGTACTTGGATGCCAACACTGTCGGTGCCGCTTCTAACCTGAACGAGGTTGACGGCTATGCCTACTCTCAGTGCTGGGTCGACTCGGCTGACAACCGTGCCCTTTCCGGCTCCTTCTTCTACGCCACTGACATGACTTTGGAGCAGTGTGCTGCCTTCTGTGGCGGCAAGGGTTACGCTCTGTTCGGTGTTGAGTATGCCACTCAGTGCTATTGCGGCAATAATCTCTCGTCTGGCTCGTCTGCCGATGACTCTGACTGCAGCTGGCTATGCGGAGGTAACTCGACCGAGCTGTGTGGTTCTAGCGACCGCCTTAGCCTGTACGCCATCGAGCCACGCACAGTCAACGGCTGCGGTGACTGGTCCGACGCAGTCTTACAAGAAGGAAACTTTGAGTGCGGTATCGACGCCTGGATGGCCCAGACTAATGGCGGCACTAGCTACAGCCTTGTTTCTCGCGATGACGGTGCCGGTCTGGCTCTGAGCGTGACTAGCAACTATTATATTCTCAAGAAGACGGCCACTGGTTCGCTATCCCAGTCGCTCAACACCGTCTCCGGTACAACATATTCAGTCAGCTTTAGCATCAAGTCAATCGGTGGCTCGGGTAACACATGGGCCGTCAAGGTTGGCAGCACAGTCGTGGCCGGATCAGCTCTGACGCCCGGCGCCTTTGCCGACTGGACGACCAAGTCAGGCACGTTTGTGGCTACTGGTAACGACAAGTTTGTGTTAAGCTGCTCCGCAGATAAGAACTCGTACGCTACTTATAACATCGATAATATTGTCGTCACGGCAGCTTCGCTTGTCAACTAAGCAAGTTACAGGTGGGGTGGTTGAATGCCCTGTAGTTATTCATACAAATCTTGGGGATAGACTGTAGTGGTTAGGGTTAGACGATGGTTTGCTGGGCTGTGATGCTTCTTGACATTCTTACTTTTGGAGATTTTTTTTCTTTTCTTTTGTCGCCGATGTTCTTTTCTCTTCTCATTCCTCTAATTTCTACGTATATATTCTCATTTAAACAAGGATCCCGTTCTACAGATAAACCTACCGCACATCAATATGAAATGTAGTTCACGTATCGATCGAAGTCTTCTCTCTCACTTATAGCCGACTCAATATGCTATACATGCAGGCTCATAATTGCTCCATATTGTACAGAGATGTAACGGCCGTACGCAATCCTTTGTTTGGAGACAGTATTGATGTGAAAAAAGTGTGCCATCCACATGTCATATACGCTGCTCTTTCAGTGGCTGCTTATACATTAAATCCAGATATGTTCTATCTATGTGTCGTCTTTTCTTCCTTTCTTTTTCGAGGCCCACTTTTTTAATGATAAGTCTAGTAGGCCTATCTAAACGATACAATGCAGCCTACTAAACAAAAATCGCGCTAATAATCAAGCCATATCTAGCATGTGTCACGATAGGCGGCAGGGCGGGATTCCTTCCGGAAACATAAAGTTAGAACGACCTGGCATCAAAACAGCCGGAAATACATACATATTCGAGAGATTTCTGAGGCATAGTCTGTGAGATAAACTATCAAATGAACTGCGAAACATGGGCCGAATACGTCGACTACACGTCAGTTGAATAATATGAGCTATCATATCGTTGGTCGGTTTTCACCTATAGTTATATCTGTATACACACACATGTACAACTATATTCACGTCAAAATTTCGATACAGATTTCGAGTAAGCCAAATTAAAGAAAGAAAAAGCTGAAACTAGCCCTCTTTGTTCTTAGTATGTTTGTAGTGGGAAGAAGAGACTGAGAAGGGTAATGGTGTGTTATCGAACTATCAAGATGGAAGCAATGGAAACAATCACATGATGTCTATCTGCTTTAAGAAATGAAATGAAGAAGGACGGAATTATACTTGAAAGCCTAGTCCCGATCTAACCTGATTCTACCGTGGCCACATGCAAGTATCTATACTAGCCAGAAAATATGGAATTATTATGCTGTACAGATATGTGTATGTACAGCCTCTAGGAAGGGAGTATGACGAAAAGAAAATGACAAATACGATAGGGCCGCATATCTGAGGCCATGGACAAAAATGCAAGGTAGATAAATGGACATATATGCACGAGTGCAGAGATTGTGACTGTGATTCCTCAGCATTGCATCGAGGCGAGGACTATTTTGTACATATACATATACGTGGGCGCTATAGGGGCGAAGAAGAGGAAAAGAAGACTACGATCAATGACGGAAAGACTTAGAAGAAAAGGAAACCTAAGTTCAGGCAGAATTTAAAGAAATATATAATACCGATAGTCTTTGTGGCACCAATCACATCTGCTCACTGTATTGTATCGTGCTGTATCTATGTATAGCTGCATACGACGTATTAGGTAAGGATTGCAGTTATTTCGCAGCTTCCTATCTTGTCTACGTCTCTTCGATATATCCAGATTCTTCATCTTTGCTTGTTTGTATTCAATTTCTTTCCCTCGGATTGTCTTGCTACGCCTAAATTTTTTTTTTTCCCCGTTCGAACAAATCATCGGACAGAGCCCGCTACTATTCTCATACATCCCACATACTGTCCTCTTTTCCATCGCGACATTACTCCCTCATCGAAAAGACTAGGAAGACCTCTCAACTTCTATAGCCATGCCTTCACCAGAGCCAGAATCCGAGGCTACGTCGCCTCCCGGGCCTTCGTCACCTAACGCCACCACTCGTTCAGAGCCTCGTATGCGCTCACCTGCTAAAAGTCAGATGAACAGTAGTAAGGACAAGTCGTCGTCAGTGTCACCCGAGCGTCCTGAACAGCTCGGCCTCGGCAACATCGAAGTAGTGCGTACAACCATTACCTGACCGAGGAGATATTGAGCAGCCTGTGGCACATCCCACTTTCTATCCGGAACAATGCTAACAGGTGTATATCTTTTTAGGATAGCTTCAGCGACGCAGAGTCTGCGATAGCCATGGGGTGAGCAAGCAGATATGCCTAGTACTATATAATGAATATCAGGACCTTTATGGCCTGCCAAGACTGACACTCTAGGCAATATAAGCTCTGTTGTCACGGACACCAGCTCTTTAAGAACTTCTATTTTAGCCTACAAATGGGAAAATGGCCGTCGCTATCATGCGTACTCTGATGGCGCCTATTAGTGAGTGGCGCGCCTGTATTGCCAGTCCGTGTTTATCTCTTGATGCTAACAGCACCATTTCCTGCCTAGTGCCGCTAACGATGAGCGTCAACAAGAAGCTGAGGACCTCATGTGAGTTTTGCTTCATACGAATGCATATGCGACCTAAATCACCAACTAACTATGGAATCATGAAGGCACGAGATGTTCTCTATCGTCATGGGGGAACCCCTCGATGCGCCTATAAATCACGAAAGCATAGGCAAAGTTCTTGACCTTGGTTGTGGAACCGGCCAATGGGCCATGTAAGATCATTACTAAGTCATTGAGTCTCATTGAATAATATCACTTACCAAAACTAAACGATAGAGAGTTTGCAGATGATCATCCAAGTGCCGACGTGCTCGGTGTTGATCTCTCTCCAATCCAGCCTAGCTTTGTGCCAGCCAACTGTCGCTTTGAAGTCGATGACATCAACAAAGAATGGACATATCCGACGGACTGCTACGATCTCGTCCACCTACGTGCCTTGACGGGCTGTGTGCCCAACTGGGTTGAACTGTACAAGCAAGCCTTCGCGGTTCTAAAGCCCGGTGGCTTCATCGAGCACGTCGAGATGTTTGGTATAGCACGTAGTGACGATGGATCATTGCTGCCCGGGTCACCACTGACGCGCTGGGTCCAAGAATTTGTCAAAATCGGCGTTGCTATGGGCAAAGAATTCTTCTTTGCCGAGAAGATAAAGGAGAATATGGAAGCTGCCGGCTTCACAGCCACGTACAAGAAACTCAAGGTTCCCATCGGCCCGTGGCCAAAGGACCCAAGTATGAAGATGTGGGGTCTCTGGAACAGACAGTTCTTGGTCCAAGGTCTTGAAGGCTTTGCTGTCCGCGGGCTGACGGATGTGTGCGATGTAAGTCTCTACAATTTTTTCTTCTATCTTTCTATAGAATTTAATGGCTAACACGATTCAGTATACATATGAAGAAGCTCAGGTCTTTATTGGCCAAGTACGCAAGCAACTGCTAGATATCAACGTCCACTCTTATGTCGAACTGTAAGTATATATCCATCATTTGTACCGAATGTAAGACTAATCAATACTAATCATAGTGTCATCTGCTACGGAGAGAAGCCAGCAAAATAGAGGAAAGTGGATATTTATCACTCAATGTTTCTGGGAGTACCTCGAGTTATGATATATATTATATATTCATCCATCAATGACCTTCATGCATACCTAATTCAACATTCTGTCCCACACAACCCAACTCTTGCACACAAAGTTCAGAAGACGACACGTGTAGCTTATGTTGTATGTATTTATTTGTATTGAGATACACGCCACTGGCTATGGAGGAACAGATGGGGCCATCATGTATGTACATCATGATGGGCCTATATCTGTTCCATTCGATGAAAGTAAGCAGTCATGAAAAGATATCCGAAGGAAAAGAAAACGACAAAACAGCCAATATGCAAAAAGTGAACCTTCAAAGATAATCATCCAAGCCCATATGCCAAACAAAGCAGGGAACCCCAAAATTCATGATTCGGAGCCTGCAGGTAAGGAAATAAACAAATGTACATCAAAGATGTCTACAATCTAGATTAGGACAGCAATGGCAGCGACGATAGCAGCACCTGCGGGCACAACAACAGCACCAGCACCGCTTTCGACGGTAGCAGCAGTGTCAGCGGCCACAGAACCAGAGCTAGTTCTAGTAGAAGAAGAGCTGCTAGTAGTTGAGGCAGAGGCGGTAGCAGCAGTGCCAGAAGCAGTGCCAGAGGCGGCTGAGGAGGTAGTTTTGGTGCTGGCGTATTGAGAGGCGGCGTTGCAGTAGGCAACAACCTGCTGCTGGGCAGATGGCGCACGGGTGTCGTTGGGGCAGTTGTTGTAGCAGCTAGAAAAGAAATGTTAGACTATATGAACTATGGATGTATAGTTGACTTTTGTTTGATATTGGGGGTTAAAACTCACGTAGCAATGTCGGTGTAGACGGCGCACAGGCAAGAGTAGTCGTTGCTGGTGCAGTTATCGACACGGGGAGTCAGAGACTCCAGGCAGGCATCGACAATGTTTTCAGCAGCGCAGTCCTCGGCGACAACACTGACAGCCGAGACGGCGAGGAAAAGAGCAGCAGAGAAGAACTTCATGGTGATGGATGTAAGTAAGTGGTTGAGGGTTAATTAGATATTAGGGTTGGTGATGTATTAAGGTCGTGAATAAGAGATGATCGTATTAAAAATAAAAATTGACAGAAAAGAATGATATGATGATGTACCGTCTGATGGACAAAGAAGAAAATGAAAAAGGAAGAACAAGGCCGTCGAAGGGGATATCCAGAGGATATTATATAGATGTGAGAATTGGTAACGAGGGAGAAAGACTTCCAAGCAGCACGACTTATAAGGGATCTTGGCGCGCTGAAATACCAGTGCCATTGACTGACACTCAAAGCGCCTTTTTTCCTTTTTTTTTTCTAAATTCCCCCGAGCTAAACATTACATTCAATGAAGCCATAGTTACAAGGTCAAAGTAAATAAACATTAAAACCCGAAGTTAAATTACTTTAAATTATCGACGAGTAACCGAGAGGTTGATGGAGTCAGACCTACCATGCTAGCCAAAAAGCCACTATGTAATGAACAATATTTCACCATATTATAGTAGGAGCTTTTTTTTTTTTTTTTTTTTTTTTCTCTCTATGCCTCTCTTATTGAACGCGGCTCCATGTTCTTCGAACCGAGCTAAGAGTACGATCACATATCTCCACCACGCCGGGCAAGACTTTTGCCTATTTCTAGCTGATGCTCGGATGTTGTAGTATCTCGTTGGTTAGCCAAGATGGCAGTTTGTAGCTCGAACCAGTTACCACCTGTTCTCCTACTGTTCAGTACAGGCTGTACCTACCTTCTACTTATATGTACTTCTTTATTGGACATGGTTATAGAAAGATATACATATAAACACAGAATATCTCGACAGGTGATTTTAGTTTAGTGATGGGCGTAACAACACATGTCCATGCCAAGCCATCCCAAAGCTGGTCTTGCGATCCTTCGTATTCTGTATTCATTATATCAGGTAGGTTTCCAAAGGCAAGTTGAGGAGAGGGAACAGAAAATAAAGATAAAAATTCGTGGTGGTACCATACCAAAAGTTCGTATCTGCGCCTACTCCTACTTTTGCCTGTCGATATCATCGTCTTTTTGCCTCTCTTTTCGTTCGATTACGTTTGAGAAAATAATTGTTGAGCCGCACGGAATGAACTTCTAAGTTGCTTCAATATTCCATGTTACGGAATGACGACTCGATGATGCAGAGGTCAAGATTTAAAAGAATAAGAAGATATGTACATATGCTTGATCCCTCAAGGTTTACGCTATGAATGCTCCTAGTAAATATTCTAAAGTTTTTTGTCTCTTGCTTACATACATTACTACAAGGGATCTTGTTAGTAGTAGGAAGGAATCTTAAAAGCTAAAGCACAACAGAGTTTGCCACGAAAAACAAGCTTGCATAGTTTGTCCTCGTTTTGCTCGTTTTGTAGTCCTAAATTGTACACCAAGTATCATCGTAATCCGAGACCTCCACTACATACGAGAATGATGGCTCTAGATCTAGAAAATCGACTCCAATAATCTTCTTACTCATGAAGAACCCCAATAACCCATCATATGTCACAGGTTTTCTGTTGTTCTATAGATGTATTTGTTATTCCCTTCACTTGTCCTATGACTGTAGCAGGGTGAAGAAGGCCGGTGCGGTGCCACAACAAGGTCTTTGATTCATATTAAATTTATAGTGATAACTCAAGCAAAAATAAGATTACAAGCATCCTTTCACATGAATTCATACTGTGCTTGAGACCTAGTATGTCAGCCCGACCAGCTAGTCAACTAGATCATTCCACCAGATAAACAAAAGGAAGGCCTAAGTAAACAACCAAGACAGGGGGGGCCTTTTAGAAATAGTTTGGTTACTTTTGCCTATCTAACCTTTCTTCTTTACTTGAGCGGCGAGTTCGATCTGTCTTGAAGGCCGCTTCTCTAGTCTAGGTGACGATGATGGTATTGTGTGACTTGATTTCAACGAAACACGATCGTAAGCCAATACATGTATTTATACACGAGCTCGCTTGCGTATTTTCGTGGTCTACGTATATAGCTACATATTAACTATATATGTGTAGTTAGTTGTTATACACAGGGCATGAAAGTCACTTCCTGGTCGATAAAGAAGGCCAACTAACTATTCGTCTCGCTCCCAGATTTATCTACGGACTGGGACGCCAACTGAAAAGGTAAACTTGTAAACAGATATTTACCCAAGTCAGCCCATGTTCTAACTTGGCACTTGCAAATCGCGCTCGCCGCCCAATCGAAACGAAAACAAAAACAAAATAGTCCAGTTCTAGGTCACGGTTACGATATGGGGTATATTCACAGGCCTGTGCAGCAACGGTTGATATTTTCAATATTTTTTTTTTTCTTGATGAATGGCTCGTTGAGTTGTCCGTGCTACAAACGATACATAGATGATTTGAATATCAAATATGTTGCTCAGGCAGTATGATATAATGAAGTCGTCCACGCGCTTGACAGAGCGTTTGACAAACAAAAGCCAAAAAGCGAACAAACGGCGACCTAGATAATCAAAGAAAAATAAGCCCATGTTTGTTTTCTTTTTTTTCCAAGATACTGTGCCATATATTAAATTTCGCGAGATGGATTGCCCTAGGCCCGATGTTACTACGTACAGATAGCTATGAATCCTTAGCATTTTTACTAGGCTATCACTTTCCCCAGCTTTCCCTTTTCTCTCCGATTGCTTAAGCTTACTTAAGTAGCCCAGTATGATACGATGGTCATCTACAACTATAGAGTCTTAAAGCCTACCGTCAATCAAACAAACCACAATGTTGCAGAACTGTGACGATTCAGCTAAGAAGACAATAAAAGAAGACAATAAGAATCAGGAGCATTAGAAGGCTAGTCCGGAATCCATCTCGATGGTGACGTTGGAGCTGGAATGTTCCCCTGATTTTGTTGCTAAATTATTTTTTTCTTGTCTTTTGTTTGTTCTGTGTACAGCAAAATATAGCATGAAAAAAAAAAAAAAAAAAAGACAGTAGCAGTAGAACCTAACCTATTGTGACCCTGGGGAGCCTGGATATTTAGCACGCTGTTGCAATCCCAATATGCCATCAGCGTCTCCCTTACTTGCGCCCAATCTGTCTATCTCCTTGCTCTTGTTTCCTTTCTGTCTTAAATTATGACTAGGTATCACTATATGCAACTCGTCCTGTTCGTTGGAACATCAACGATCAACGAACATGATCAGATGTTCGGTCTCTGATGCTTCTCGGAGTTCACGTACGAGGCTTGAAAGTTGTTGGAGAACGGTCAGCCACGTCTTTCTACAGATTATATAGTATCTTTTACTTGATAGTATACAGATGTGATATGTATATATATATTATCATATCATGCGCGGTATTCCTATGCCGATCAAAATGCATTCCAACCAGAATCATCTTCTACGTGGCTGCAAATTCCCACGCCAAGTACCGGTAAGTAAATATATGCATGTATGTATGTACAAATCTCAGGAGGTTAGACAACAGCATGCCCGCCCATAATACGTCCATATGTATTTACATATATGTATATTCCACTTGTGTGCTTCTTGCATCTGCATGTTTACGCTTTCAGCACGGAACTGAAACACAGATCTTGCCTAGGACAGACACACTTTGTTCCCGTAACCCCATAGTTCCATAGTGTTGATGATTCAACATAATACATGCGATGCAGAAGACGCATATATCTTCACTTTGTTCGTAGCTCAAGACTGTCCCTAACATAGAACATTGTTAATCCTCTCTCAATACCAAGTTTACTAAATCACAGGTGATCTATCATCCCCATAAACCCCCTTCCACTCCATAAGTCACTTTCAATGTACTACTATTGGCTGCAAGCCACTAGACCCAATCCGATTTTTTCTTCAGCTATTCTCTCCAAGATTTATGTTGCCCTTTTACATGTCTGCCAAATGATCCATATAATACAGGCCAAAGAAGAAATATAAATCTCCAGGGAGAGGGCAAAGGGCTCATATTACTCTCTCCAACATAATCTTTTGACTTGTCTTGCCCTTGCATGATATCACGATGAAAACCCAAGGTGTGCTTATCCGGACGCTAAAATCGACATGAACGTCTTCATGAAAAAGAACCGGGAATGGTTTTAAAGCACACAAAAACTAAGAGGCTGATTATCATATGCACCAAAGATTGACAAGCTTGATATGACATCTTGCCCGTCCCTTACTCCCTTTATGGCTTGAGTACCACAGCAAGTACTATCTTGTATCAAGAGACCATACCCAGCCACCTTGACTTGTTCATGACATATCCTGCATCTTCTTAATGAAGTAACTGTATGTGTCTCTGCTTTCTCGACATCGTTGGGTACAACCTAGAACTAGCTCTTGGTTATAAGGTTCATTGTCTCAAAGCCATCCGCTTATTCTTGTGTCTTTCCATCCATATCTTGAAACATTTACATGATACATTCTATGAAGCAAGACTCTGCCTTCTTGTTCGTCGGCCTTTCTATCTGGGGAATATCCGGTAGCTACTAAACGTACTATCTCTGTATTGGTGCGATATCATGGTGAAGCAACAGTATGTGCAACATTGCACTTAGTTTCATTAATATATGCATAGTCCCAACTAAAGCATCAAACCTCCGTTGGCCCCCTCAATCAGATCTAGAACTCGCCTATGACTTATATATGGCACTCACGTTTATTCAGTTGATGTATCATCTCTTACGATGTCCGTACTGCATATCTTACCTCAAGGTACAACCAGGATATGATTCATATGGTTAGTGACCCTGATCCAAGGACCAGCGAAGAATGTATGTCTCATTTAATCTCAAAAAGTTGAACACACAGTATATGCACATCTGAGTAAGTTGTCACTGGATTTTCTACCTTGATACCCAAAAGTAGGCATATCATGACATTCAGGGCAACTCCTGGGCCAATAATATTTGTGCGAGATAAAACCAGAAGGTTCAAACCGACGTTGGTGAGTTCGTATACGTATATATATGTTTTGTGGTATGTGTACACGGGTGTTCATTAGTATTGATACTTTAAAGTGGAAAAAAAGCAGGTATATAGATATTAATGTTCTGGTTACGTGGAGGATAGTATCTGACTTCCAAGAAATGACAAAATGTGTCGAAGTTACAGTTCCTATTGCTGGACTGAGAGTTATGGTGTATGATAACGAGAAAACAAGAAAGGAATATAGAGTATGGCAAATTGTAAAATGAATCCAGTAACCCGAGATACAAAAACGTAAAGAAAAAAAAAAGAAACGAAACAAGAAGGGAAAAACAGAAAATACGGAGAACGAAGAAAGCTGTTTGAAGAGGTCAGAAATAAAGATATATACCGAAACATCAGATCACTTGTGTAGAAGAAAAAGCGTAGTCTGATGCGTCAATACATGTTAGCGCCAGTCGATCTACCACATGGTATACTATGAGTTTTTATACTTGATAGGTGTGTTGACGCCAGCTAGTCAAGCGACCAAATAGTCCTGACACTCTAACAACCCCCTCCAAATGAGGTGAGCATTGGCATCAGTAGATATCAAGATCCCCCTCTTCTTTCATCTAGTAAGGGCTGAAGCCGCCACGAGAACCACGGCCGCGATATCCACCACGGTAGCCTCCACGGGGCATAAAGCCCCCACGAGGCATGAATCCACCACGGCCTCTACCGCGCATACCTCCGCGACCCCGGGTCAAGCCGGGAACATTAGTACGTTTAGGCGTCACCTTGATATTGCGACCCTTGAACAAGCTCTCGTTCAATACGAGCGCTTGCGCTACGAGGCTTGGCTCGTTGAACTCAACGTAGGCATATCTATATTTCAAGTCAGCATTCTCAAACCACAAACAGTTCTCTATCACAACAAGCAAGTATCCTTACCCTTTCGGCTGGCCAGTGAACTTATCCAGCAAGATGGTTACACGGTTGATAGCGCCACAACTCTGGAAGTGTGCCTGGATCTCCTCGGGCGAGGCAGAGTAATCGACGTTACCGACAAAGACACTCCGATTGTCAATATCTTCACGACTCTCGTTGGCATCGTGGCTTTGCTGGGTGAGAGAAGCCTGCATTTCGCGCAGTTTGGTCGCTTCTGCTTCCATCTCAGCTACGCGTTTCTTCATCGCCGAAATTTCCTCCTATTTCATCCCAAGTACCATGGTGTAAGCTTATGATTCTCTGTTTTTTCTTATCCTTGATGGTATGGTCTTCCAGGCGCCTATCGTGAGTTTGTTGGGTGATAGCCTCATACGTCATGAGGCGGTTCTAGGACTAACTTTGAACGATGCCGTTCAAGATACAACGCGCAATGTAAATGCCTATGGCGGCACTTGTCGCATGCATTGACCCAAGGCCTCAGTCACTGTGTATTTACAGTGCCAAAGGGGCAACTTGAATATGGGTGTGTCTATGGCCTATATTCTACCCTGTCAACCAACTTGATATGGCGCCATAGAAGCTACAATCATGGCTTTTGTTTTGCGCACCTCCTCTTCATTGCCGGCCTCATCCGTGTTGGGGATAGGCTCGTTCTTGATGGCGAAGGCGCCCTTCTCCTCGAAATCATTCGCAGTGCCTGACATCTTGGCTATTCGTATGCGGACGGTGGCTGTCGTTTCTGTGGGGTGTAACGATGTGATTATATTGAAAAGGATGGTCGAGGCTATGTTATCAGCGTGGCTTGTATTCTAGCACAGCAATGTTAATCGATGTATGATGGTAGATATTTAAATTTGACTTTCAGGCCAATAATGAGACAAGTCCACGATGCTGAGGTTGAGGTGAAAAGTCGAAATGCGTTCCGACGTCATTTCCATCTACCGTCACATGCAGATAGTCACTCCTCGGTTAAGGGTCAAAGAGGCATAGCAGTTTAGGATGGCGCACCAGGTGGATATTTGTTATGTCTAGTCGGTCGAAAGGCGTTATACTAGAAGATTCGTCAGATGGGTATCGTCAGGTTGATGGCGATGCTTCTGAGTGCTGTCTAGGGACTTGAATGTAAGAAGTTTATCGTCAAATATTGGCCTAAGCTACACCTGATTTTAGTAATGAAAACAAAAGGCTCCTGAAACCACGAGGCTGACAAACATGAAAAACAAAAATGGGTCTTGAAGCTTTCATCTTCGATTTGTACAGAAAGGGAAAGAGCTTGTTCTTATTTTGGTATTCTGGGTACTGAAAGTGGGTCATTCATCTCTTGAACGCCGTCCCACAAATTAACCCTATTCATTAACTAATGTAGCATATTTTACCAACCCTAGTTGATGTAATCGAAAAAAAAAGCGAACAATTTAAGATATTTGTGAGCAAAGCACACCTATCACAAAATTCCAACTTAAGAGGATATTCGATACCCAGAATGTGATTCCATGAACCTCGTGTCATAAGGAGTCATTAGTGAATGTTGTCGTTGATTATATGAAGAGAAAACGAGTGTTAACAAGAAAACGAAAAAAAAGCTTTGGTAGTCGATATAAATCCAAAAACTAGTCACCGAAACAAAGCGAAACATATCGCACGAACAGCAAGAAAAGTCGAAACGTGACAAGGAGTTTCTTGTATGGGTGCTTCTTAAGTAGCTATTTTTATAACACGGATGTGATGGGAAGATGGTAGACTGTAACCTCAGAATCCGGTGACTTGATATCATCGGCACCAAATGTCCGATATTTTGTAGCTATGCAAGTATCGGCAGTGCCAAGAGCGTTTGATGGCTATGTAGTATAAGCGGATCATCGTAGATAGTGCAACTGAGTTGACACAGGAAAAAAAAAAAAGAATTGTGGCATCTATGTACAGCGTATAGTTTGATATTTAGGTATGTACATATGTATGTACTGTAACGACAAGATGTTGACATTGTTAGAATGTATCATACTAATAGAAACATGTAAGACGCAATCGTGCTAAGTTAGGACTCTCGTATATAATGTGACGATGTGCGAGATACATAGTACAGGCTATACATGGTAGCTCATGAAGTATCTAATCTGGAATTGCGTGAATTGATCCGCGATTACGGTCATTAGATTTCCAGTATAGAAATGTGAGAGATAGACTTTGGCAAGAATATGCGCCTGGCTACATGTACAAACTACATATTAGGCTCCAGGGAATGGGTTGAAGTCAACCTTGAGATCATAGTATGATCCGATACAAGGGGGATTGATACTCGAACGCAGCATCACAACATGGAAAGGTCAGGGAAAAAACATGACTTCACGGAGCTAAGCGAACATACCGACCTCTCTGTTTGAGCTGAGGAAGAAGGAATTCCTATGAGTACACACATATATATCTAAACAAGTCTGAGTAGAAGGAACAGGCAACAAACATGTCAGCGAGCATAGTTTGGAATTAAGCCGCAATAAACGTCATGAAATGAGAGCGATGGATGCAACACAACGAGGCTGTGATGCTGTGGGTGGATAGCATAACAAAGTGATTTGCGATTGAGATAAGAATAAGCATAGGGCTTGCTTCATATATCCCTCATCAACCCCTAAGGTGAAGACAGAAAGTAGAGAGATATGTATAATGCCTGCCTGATCACATTGCATCCATAAGCTACACTTGTCGTAGTAATATACCATCAATATATCAGTAGTAGGATTATAGGCTGTACAACGTATGATAGAAAATGTTATCTGCACAACTGCAATGTAGTTGCTCAAAGAAGTTTCTATGTATTTTAATTAAGTACGAAGACTGCATATATGTACATTTGTATGTACATAGTTGTTGACTATTAGAGTAAACTGAAACGGGGGGCCTGTCTAGAGCCCCGAGACTGGTCAAGATTGCGGTGAGATGAAGCGGGGAGGAGAGAAGGAGAAGGGAGCTGGCTAGGGTCGTGCCGATTTGGGAGAACTACCACTAAGCATGGAACAACCCAAAGCAGATTGGCGTCTGTGTTGGAAGGCCCTCCGTGATAATTCCAGGTGCCTAGAATTAATGCATACGTTATTGGCAAAGTGTTATGGATTATGGATATACAGATACAGATATATTGAAGACTTCACAAATGCTGATACTACACTATAGCAAAGCAGACTTTTTTCCACCGCAAGAAGGGTGAAGATTGCCGCTGCCTGCCCTGCACAGCCTCGAATAAAAGCGCAGTCGTGGTTAATGAGCTCTACGAGACGACCCAGAAGATCCGAGTCTCGTGCGCTGGATTGGTTTGATTTGAACAGAGTAGCGGATGAAGCTGTTTTGAACTTACAAGCTATTTTCTTCTTCGTGCATATCCTTCTGGTTGGACTGTTTCGAGTTTTAAGTTTTGGACACTGAATTTGCCGCCTAGTTTTTATTTCTATTCTTCCCATCTCGCTTTGTCCATCGATACCCAAGCCCTTTTCTACTTTCACTATTCTTTATTTTATTTGCCATCCGGAAGCTGGCGTCGTTTGAACAAATTTTTTTTTTTTGTTGCCTCTTCCTTACTGACCAAGTTTTATTATTACATTTTATATCCGGACACTTTGGCCGCCTTAGAAGCTTTTGTTGCACCAAAGGCCCTAGAACATCCGCAAAATAGCCCCAAGCTTCAGAGGCCAAAGACCTAAAGTGCTTCTGACTTCCAGTGAGGGGTCCCACTGAACTTGGCGCTCTGTTTTTCCCTTTTGCTCTTGTTGTCTTCCAACTGTCTCGCTTCGCTTCGCTTTGCATCAAAAACCTAAACCACCTAGACTGCAACCAGCTTGAATTAATTCAACTCACTCATTAACCACCCCGCAGACGATATTGCATGTCCCTGGCGGCCTGCATCGCTTTTTTCTCTTCTTTATTTTCCTCACTTCTCCTTTCCACCTAGACAGCCTCTGCCGCTTCTCGCTCTGTATTCCGCCTGAGCTGCCCTTGACGCAACACCATCTATATTGTCATAATAACAGCCCATTGAACTGTTTCCGCTCGCAGCGCCGCCTCGCACCCAATCCAGCTGATCCAACCAAATCAAGTCCAGCCGACCACTCCTTTGTCCCTGCACAATCCAATTATCGCTTCTCCGACCTATCGCTATCAATATCGCTATCGTTATCGCTCCCCGTCGCTTCAGCCGTCCCGCCCCGACTGCCGTCGCTGTGCGCCCCGGTTGTTTACTCCTCAACTCACATTGCCATCGCCATTGTCGCTGCCGTCTTATAGTCTCATCCGCTCGCCGTCCCGCCCCCAGCCTCCCGCATCGGCTTTCCTCTGAACGCTGTCTGCTTGCATCTCGGCTTCCAACGCCGACTCCTAAGTGCTCATGGCTGCCCGGGCTGACTCTGCTCCGCAGGGGTAAGTACTGATACTGACTGACCTGTCTGGGTTCCCCAATCTTGTCTGTGCTGATTACTGACCAGTTCTTTAGAGCCCCGAACCTGCGGATTACCGGTGTGTGCTGCTCGAGTCAATATTTGGCTGCAGAAATGAACTGTCGCAAATATCATCTGTTCATTACTAACGCTTGACCGATTTCTAGTGATCGCTGCCGACGGCCTCTACAAGCGCGATGTCTTCCGTAAGCTAATTATTCCACGGCCAAGCTATTCCCCGCATCGGCCTGCTTGCCCCCTCCGCACCAAGCATCAGACCGGCCTTCGCCATTGCGCCACAACTATACATTCATAATAACTCAGCTCTAACAACCAATCGCTCCAGGCTTTCCTGACCCGTTCGCTGTTGTGACACTCAATGGCGAGCAGACCAAAACCACAGGTGTTTGCAAACGCACTCTCAATCCCTACTGGAACGAGAGCTTTGATTTGTATGTTGCTATGCTATAAACCTTTCTATATCATCTTAGTCATCGTACTAATAGTTCCGCTCATATCGACAGCGCCGCAACCGAAGAGAGTATCTTAGCCGTCCAGGTGTTTGACCAAAAGAAGTTTAAAAAGAAGGACCAAGGGTTCCTTGGTGTCATCAATGTCCGTGTGAGCGATGTCATCAACCTTGGCCCTGAATCTGGAGGTAATACAATTCGCGCACTCTGTGCAATACATATCTAAAATTCACATAAGCTGCTAGACAGACATCAATGTCCTTCTATGTTGCCGCTTATGGATACCAACGAGATTGGCTGCTCCTTCTTACTCATCACACTATATTCTATCTACTATCCAACACCGACTAACGTTGATGTCTAGATCAAATGATCACTCGTGATCTAAAGAAGGCTGCCGACAATCTGGTTGTTAATGGAAAGATCCTACTTAAACTCTCCATGAACCTTCAGACCCCACCTGTTCGCAACAACTCGGTCCACCCGAATCCACAGAATGCCGCGTCTGGTAGTCGTATCTCGCTTTCGGCTAGTACTCAAAGCGGAAGCACTGATGGCCGGCCTCGTTCGCCTCCTGCTAACGGTGCCCCTGGCGGGAACACCATGACCCTCGCACACAGACCAGCTCCGCCGAACGGATCAGCAACTTCTACCGGTCCTGTTGTACCTCTTGGAGGGAACGCCATGACCCTCGTACACAGAGCGGCTCCATCGAATGCATCAGCCTCTTCTATCGGCCCCGTTGCTCCTCCCGTCGGTCAATCTGCCGCTGATAATGCGGCAATGCGCCCAACAACTCAATTAAGTCCGTTCGAAGATGCTCAAGGCCGTCTTCCTTCAGGGTGGGAACGCCGCGAGGATAATCTTGGACGTACCTACTATGTTGATCACAACACCCGCACTACCAGCTGGAACCGCCCCAACGCTAACGGAACTGTTCCTCAGGCTGAACGAGATGCCAACACACAGGTCGAAAGACAGCGCCACCAGAACCGAACATTGCCAGAAGGTACTGGCGCCAACTCGCCCACCCTGCAAGCACAGCAGACAGGCTCATCGGCTGGATCTCCACAGCAAGCTCAAGGTGCTGCAGGCGCTGGCAACATGCTCATGTCTGGAACTACCCAGGCTGGTACTGGAGAACTACCTCCCGGTTGGGAGGAGAGACGTACTCCGGAAGGCCGCCAGTACTATGTCGACCATAACACACGTACTACAACCTGGGTTGACCCCCGTCGCCAACAATACATTCGTGTCTATAACCCACAGAACAATGGCAACGGCATCCAGCAACAACCCGTCTCTCAGCTTGGGCCTTTACCTAGCGGCTGGGAAATGCGACTTACTAACACTGCTCGTGTATACTTCGTCGATCACAACACCAAGACGACAACATGGGATGATCCTCGGTTACCCTCTTCGTTAGACCAGAATGTACCACAGTACAAGCGCGATTTCCGCAGAAAGCTCATCTACTTCCGGTCGCAACCTGCTATGCGGATAACTTCTGGACAATGCCACATCAAGGTTCGCAGATCGCATATCTTCGAAGACTCTTTCGCGGAGATCCAACGGCAAACACCTACCGAGCTCAAGAAGAGACTTATGATCAAGTTCGACGGCGAGGATGGTCTCGATTACGGTGGTCTCTCCAGAGAATTCTTCTTCTTACTTTCTCACGAAATGTTCAACCCATTCTACTGTCTCTTCGAGTACTCTGCACACGACAACTACACACTGCAGATCAATCCTCACTCAGGAATCAATCCTGAGCATCTTAACTACTTCCGTTTCATTGGCCGTGTTGTCGGTCTTGCTATCTTCCATCGCCGTTTCTTGGATGCCTTCTTCATCGGTGCTCTTTACAAGATGATCCTTGGCAAGGCCGTTTCTTTGGCAGATATGGAAGGTGTCGATGCAGACTTCCATCGATCATTGCAATGGATTCTTGATAATGACATCTCCGATGGTATTCTGGAGCAGACTTTCTCTACTGAAGACGAGCGTTTTGGAACTATCGTCGTTGAAGATCTCAAAGAGGGTGGTCGTGATATCGAAGTGACCAATGAGAACAAGAAGGAGTACGTTGACTTGATGGTTAAGTGGCGCATCCAGAAGCGTATTGAAGAGCAGTTCAAGGCCTTCAAGGAGGGCTTCTCTGAGCTCATCCCTCAAGAGCTCATCAACGTTTTCGATGAGCGTGAGCTTGAACTTCTCATCGGTGGTATTGCGGAAATCGATGTCGACGACTGGAAGAAACACACCGACTACCGTGGTTACACCGAAAGCGACGAAGTTATCCAGTTCTTCTGGCAAACAATTAAGGGATGGGATGGTGAGCAAAAGTCTCGTTTACTTCAATTCGCCACGGGAACGTCCCGTATTCCTGTCAACGGCTTCAAGGATCTCCAGGGCTCTGACGGACCAAGGAGATTTACCATTGAAAAAGCAGGTGACATCAACAACCTGCCCAAGGCTCATACCTGGTAAGTTACTACTGACCGTTTGATCTCAAAAAAAGTTCAAGACTTGAAAGTATATTAACATTGACGTCTAGCTTCAACCGTCTGGATCTTCCTCCGTATAGGAGTCTAGAGATGCTTCAGCAGAAACTCACTATTGCTGTTGAGGAAACCATGGGCTTTGGACAAGAATAAGAAAGAAAATCCAGTATTAGAACACGCGAGAGGGTGGATGTTGCCATGCATCTTTGTTTCTTTTGGACATTTGACTTCGAAATTTGCCATTCTCGTTTTTTTTTGTTTGGAAGGAAATGTATTTGGAAAAGAAAGATTGAGAGGACAATCAAGCCAATCAATGTGATACATATCATCTATGTCTGCTGCGCTTATGTCTTTATTCTGTTCTCTGTTTTATCTATCAGAGGTCTTCTTTATTTATGCTAACCTCACGGCATTTCTTTATGCATGTGGTACAAGAAATAGCTCCTATAGTCTATCTGTGTGATAGCATATGCTGTTTTCATCTTTTTTCTTTTTCACTTCTCGATTATATACTACTATTTCCCTCCGTTGACTAACAATTTCGAAGTTTGCTTGTATTATCATTTCTTTAGTTATTTTTTTCTGTTTTATCCTTTTGATATGTATCTGCTATCATAGAAGTCATAACATCATTTTTAATGACCCAATTCCATTTGATATAGAACATTAACTGCGATGGCATGTCATTCTACATTGAAAGATATATGTCTGATATATATTGTCATTCTACAGATCACGACGAGATTGTCGAATGTACTTATACTTGTAATATATATATAAATGTAGGTAATCATAGTGACAGGTTGTGTTTAAAAAGAAAACTGAAGGCTGTTTGGTCACTGAGAGACCTTTCATGACTGTGAACTGTTAATTTAGGCCAAGCTCTAGGCCCTGGAGAAACTGTGCGATAGAAAACATCCTCAAAGTTAAACAACAGGGAAAAAAAAAAGAGATGTACAAAAGTGGAAGTGATCTAACACATCGGTCTTCCCCGCCCCTAGAGATGACTTTGCTGGTATAGTTGGCGGTTTAAATGGCTGTTGGAATAGTAGCAACCGGATGCTGGCGCTCTGACTGGTGTGAAGAGATGTAAAAGTTGGGTCGAATAGTAGTAGTTATGCTGTGGAAAACAAGACAGAACGGTTTACTTGCGGTACCACATGCGGGTCAGCTTAGTGTTGCGCATCTTGCGCTGCAGTTGGAAGACACCTGTTGTTAGAGTTACGATATGATGTTAGTTGATAGCCTCCCCATGAGTTATGAAATGATATGCTAGTTGTGGCCGTCCTGGGTATGTCGTAGCAAAAATTCGTGACGTACCGTACATGAGCGCCTCGGGGGTCGGAGGGCACCCGGGGACGTAGACGTCGACGGGAACAACGCGATCACACCCACGCACAACAGAGTAGGAGTAATGATAGTAACCGCCACCGTTGGCACATGATCCCATGGAGATGACCCAACGCGGGTCAGGCATCTGGTCGTAGACTTGGCGTAGAGCAGGAGCCATCTTGTTGGTCAGAGTACCGGCGACAATCATGATATCAGATTGACGAGGCGAGGCTCGGAAGATAATGCCAAGACGATCTTGATCGTATCGTGGAGTAGATAGATGCATCATTTCGACGGCGCAGCAGGCCAGACCAAAGGTCATAGGCCAGAATGAACCTTGGCGACCCCAATTAGTGATGATATCGAGAGTAGTCCTGTTGGTTTGTAAAACTTGATGTCAGTGGGGTTCCGTCATTCTGGCCAATTGCGTTTTTCCAGAAGAGCCAATGAAGCAAGCCACAGATGGAAAAATAGCTCGATAATCACTCGCTATCGCGAAACACAATGCGGGCCCGCTGCAAGAGATATCAGGGTTCCCCAGATTGAGGAGCGGGTCCTAGAAAGACTAGCGTGTGTTGGTGTTGCGGAGAGAGATATGAAGCTGGTGCTTTCTGAGATGGCTCAGGATAGATTGACGGAAGGGTAAGATAAGCACTTACAGTGCCCATTGAACGGCGCCCTTAGTTGGTTCCTCGCTAGCCAGAGGCACCTCTTTCCGGGGCTTGTTGAGCCGATAGCTTTTCGGTTCGGCCGTCAGCGATGAGGCCTTTCGGGATGAGGCCACGGCAGCGCTGGGAATGAGGGCATTTGTAGGCCGCACTAGACAGAGCAAGTTAGACAATGATTCAGTATAATCTTGGTTCGAGTCTTGTGGCATTTCTCGTGATAATATTTATATCTCATTATTGGCTGTAATAGACACCAATTGGGCCGCGGAAAAGAAGGAGAACCCGACAAAAACCTCAATTATCGTGGGGATTTCAGTAAATAGCATACACTGCATGGCCATTGAGCCTGCGATGCGGGCCGGGCGCATCATTGTTACAAAGAATCAAGTCGTAATCGAAATTCGGCGTTTCAATTGATTGCGATCTGGGCAATTGGCGTTGTGTTGAGGGTTCGAATTGGGGCTTGTTTTGGTCGTCGGCTCGACTACTCGGTTTACAAGAACGGGAGATTGAGGGGGAAATCAAGGCTTTCCGTGATGATACTCCAGGTTTCAGCGACAAAAAAGACAATTAGTAGCGGTAATTTTAGCTGCCTTTAGTGGTCAAATTCCATGCCTAACCAAAAAGAAAAAAAAAACCCGGAAAGCTTCGCTTCTTCCATACTAACGCCTTCCTTTGTCAAGACTGTGGATAATCAGAGAAACGTTGATTGGCTGCCCCATACTTTCTCTTTAGATGACTAAGCTTTGGATGCTTAGTCATTTTCCTCTTTAACCATCACCTATTTGTCGACTTGGCAGATTGGCGTCCTGATAGATTCCATCAGTGATAATCAAGAAAGAAAACTAAAAACAACGTTCTTGTAAGTAGTTATACAATATGATAATCCACAACTTCTTCATACGATAAGCCCCTACAATGAAGCCCCTCCACCAATCGTCTCATCTTTACCCCAACAGATCGACTAATCAATTAGTCAAAAACTATCGTGACCACCCATATTTTCATGTTCATTTATTGCAATACATGGCGTACGCCACAAGTGCCTCCTCATATCCTGGTATTGAACTTATGGTTCACAAATGTACAGTCGAGTATTGCAATATCAATAGCTATGCCACCTATCCTATCCGTCTTCTGTAAACTGCCAAACTCAAATATATGCAACTCACAATGGTATGATCGCTTGACATCAGATACATACAATGTACATGCATATATCATCTTCGGCTTCTCTATTGTTAGAGACCAGAGCACTCTTCATTTGATAAGTGGATGCTCCATGAATAGAAACACAGATACAGCTATTATCCCCCAGACCATTGTGTGGGAGTGTCTATGAAACATGACTTTTGACAGCAGGCTCAGCCACCAGTCTCACTATGCATCGGTGATATAGAGTTATTAGCATGGAAATAGCAAGAGTCGGCCTACCGGCAAAACAAGTGACATTGTGCCTTGGCAATACCAGCGATCTTTAGATGCTATGCAGTTTGACCATGATTGGCGACTCATGACAGCAGTTCTACCTAGATCAACTTCCAAGACATCGTCAGTGACCCTCAGTGTATATAGAGCCGATATACTCACCAGCGACAACCGTGCTTGATATTTGCCGGTGTTGCACAACCAGACACATCGGCCACCCACATCCGTAGGCGTAGGTTTGCTCTCGTATGTCAATTTACTGTGTAAAAGAATCCTGTGTTCGGAGAGGCTTATCTGATATACATTCAGATGAAGAGGCGTCTATGTAAACTACTTTACGCCAATGCAACAGTCACACAATGCAAGAAGAGAAAAAAATAACACCGACCATAGGAAACCAGTAGAGCGATACAAAGCGGCGCCTCGTGTTGGCTAAATTTTGCGGCTAGTCCATTCTAGCAGGAAACACAAGCTGCCTTCCACTTGCTACAGTGCTATTTCCTACGTACTACCACTGACTAGAAATGAAGGCTAATGAGCGTTGAAGAAGGGGGCGTGCAGGAGAGATACTGGCGTCGTCATCGCTAATGGAGGCAGTGCTTCATTCTCTTTTGCTCTCCCCCAGTGAGCGCCAAATGTTAATTTGCCATGCTCTTATTACACGTAATAAGAATCCAGTGGCTCATACAAGAGCCAATTCACTACAACCTATGTAGCTTCTGAGCAGCAAACAAACCTTCTGTAATGCGAGCATCCTATATGTAGGTACACCATGAGTAGACATATGTAACTGGACCGTGCTGTGGCATGTTATGCTAAGCTGCTGTAACTATTAGGTTTCGAGGGACACGAGGGCGCCAAAGAGCAACCGTAAACGCACCGTCAATTGCCCTCAACGTTCCCAGTTGATATTCCTTCTTCAAACCATCCAGCCTCGTGCTTTTACAAGAGATTTACTATGTTTATGTACAATGGTATGATACATATTTACCGGAGCAGAGTGAGTAGGGTAACTGACTAGTCAATACCAATTGACAGCAAGTGTATGCATCTTCGAGCACCCCTTCGCCTCACATCTCCCTGCTTGAACCAATACAAGGGACAGGAGATTCAGGTCCATAAATCTGAAGGAAGGGAGGGCGGGCAGGAGAAGAACCATCATCATCATAGTATTTGTCCAGCGCCCAGAGAAGAAGATTCCAGAGTGAGAAAGGATCCCTGGTGATCAAATAATACCAAAGAATATGTATGTAGATGGAAAGGTATCCCTTGGACAACAGGAGTGGAAACATCACGATGAAGTCATACGACATCGTGGCGCCGCAGATTTAGTATGTCGCTGTTAACTCTAGTGGTTTGGTTAGCAGCAACTAACATAATGATTACCGGTTACAAGAAGATCGCAGGACCGCAACAAGGCCTTGCATTTTTAGAATGGAATATTTGGCTTGTTTGGCTGAAGGAAGATAAAACCGCTGTTGAGTGTAGTTCTAACAGTCCCTATGGCTGCTGGAAAATATGATTTGCAGGCGGCACAGTGTATACATGTACATATACTCAAACGCTAGAAGCCTGAAGTCCAATGTACCAAATCCTGATAGGAATGTAAATTAGCAAATCTATAACTCAATTTATTCGGGGTCCTTTGCCCAAGCACAAGCACAAGCAAGTTTACGATACACTAAAGAAAAAAAAAATTGAAGAAAAGGGTAGAACAGTTAGCTATGTACAGTACATACAGATATGTACAGGTGCTTGTTGCTGATCAGAAAAGGCGGTCTCAAACTGCATGTTTGAACTAGAGACGATCACTTATTTAATATCCTTACTCGACCGAAGATTTACAGACATAGCAACTAGAGCAAGAAAAAAAAACACAGCGTCGTCAATAAACAAACAACAAGATCATCATCAACGATTGTAATAATCGTCAAAAATATTGTATCCGTTGATAAACAGATCAACGGACTGATGACCACGATGGGATTCGAACCCACAATCTTTTGATTCGTAGTCAAACGCCTTGCCATTGGGCCACGCGGCCAATTTCCTTTTTCATATGAACTGAAGGGTACCGGTGCCTATACGGCAACTTTTTTGCCCGCCGGGGCGGTCCTCCGTGCGGGCATCGAACTAGCTATCACCAGCTTTTGCTACATACAGGTTGTCAATATTGAGCCCCGGGCTCTATTACATAGACAGCTCCTTCTAACTTCGACAATGGTCCCTAAAATGCCACAAAACAAATCTCAGTCTGCGAACCTCTCGGGAGTGATTCAGATGATTTTATCATCAGACTAATTCTAGGTAGAGAATGTCGTTGTACTACTCTAAGCGCTAACTAACATCATAGACACTAAGCAATGGACATAAATACACTACTTAACAGAACCCGGGTTTTCTCTGGCGTTAGCGTTCGTTGCATAGCATGCATATACGAGGCAGCAATATCTCCAAAGCTTCTCCAAGACCTAGTCAAGCCTAGCATCTTATCGTTTACTTACTAGACAGACAATACCACTACATAGTCATGAACACAATAGCGATAAATAAGTACATATACCTAAGATTAATTGTAAGCTAGACATAACGTTTCTTTCGGATTCTCGTATCCATCTAGGCTGGTAGATATGCAATAAAGTCGCCAATATATCCTAAGTTAACAGTCCAAAGGAAGACAATAGAGCGGGGTATCGAACTACAGCAAAAAGATCATGGACAACGATGCTGTCTTACAGCCGACAGATCCGGCTTCACACCAAACGGTAGCTCTGAAATCGCCGTTATATCACATATTACATACAGTTTTTATAAACTGGCTAGCTCTAAGTCATATTACCGTAACAAATGTATCATGAAAAATGACAATGCTAAATGCGATTTGTTAGAATAAAGCCATCATTGTTGGGGCAAACCACGGAAACGAGAGCCAAGCTCACTCCCTCAGAAAGTCAAAACAGGTACGAAACAGCCCACGAAAGATCGGTAAATATGCTTCTACAACTCATAAGGCAATCTAAAGTACATGTATAAGTAGTGACACTAGGACACCCGTATACGGCTAAATATTTGTCGCCGTGTGTATGAAACCGGATCATCAGACGAGTGTTGTATGTATGTGTAAGCCTTAAAAAACAACAACAAAGTGGCCATTACGAATACAAGCTTAGTGTAGCGAGCACATATCTTAGAAGTTTGATGTTCACTGAGGGTACGTAGACAGCACCTCTAAGCTAAGCTCATGGTCAGTTACTATCCAATACAATGAATAACGAAGAGGTTATGGGAGAGAGTATATATATGTATGTGTGTAAGTCAACTGTGCAAAGTCAGAAACGGAAACATGAGTGCCACAAGCCGTATAGAATATGTCACCGTGCATGCGACAAAACATGCCAAAAGGCCCGTATCGATTAGACCCAAGCGAAAGGCTAGCCCATCCAAAATCATATTATCATGATTTCTGTCAAGTGAGAAGAGAGATAACAAGCTATATACGAGATCTCCAACGGCTTACTATTAGTTCATACATGTACTATGGTAATCGCGACGTCTCACGGGTCACAGAAGTGTGCATACATCTACATTATATGCTTAATCTGCGAATGCATGTATCATATATAAACTTAACTATACATAGCTAATTAGTTATGTAAATATCATGATGTTGGTGAAATATTTACCTCCTGACCAAGTGTCAAGAATGAGATATGTAATCAGAACACTCCCTCTCCTCTCTTTTTGCAGACTGGCACATGAGTAGATATCGGGCAGAAGATCGGTGAAGAGCTGCATCAAACGATGGATCAGGAAGCCATAGGCCGTCAAAACATTAAGCTAACAGAAGGTTGGGATCGAGCCATTCACACAAAGGCTCCCCGGCCCGGCGAAGTCAGCCACCTCTATATATGTATGTATGCAACAACCTTCAGTCTACTTAATATTATATTTGGTCTTTATGTGTATGATAATATACACGCCATAATCGGAATCGGTTTTAATCTATATTACTGTGTATAAATATGCATTTAAGTGCGTTCTTCAATTTGCGTCTATCTGCACATAGCATGAGTTTCTATGGGCCAACATATCACGAGTATGTGCTTATTTCATTCAATTCAATACCGTTAAATAAGCGAAAAGTACACAACGTTTACAACGTTTACAATTAGTAGGGCGTGGGAAGAAAGATGTGGCAATTCGGGATCAGGGGAAAAGGAAAACGAAGGAGAGAAGATGATATTGCATAGTGAAAAGAAGATGGACGGGTGTGTTACATTGGTCAAAGTCAGTACGTATTCGGAGGGGTGTGAATATATTCAACAAAACGGGAGAATAAAGCAAAATGTGTGAATAACAGAAATCAACAAATCATGAGAAACTAAGGTTTTATTCCCCTTTTCCTTCCATTGGCGATTCTAGAGCATCTTTGGGATTAAGTTGATACATGTATTGGAGAATACAACACTGACATGCCAGTGGAAATTGTACGACGGAGTAACAATTTAGACGGCAAAGTCACTGATTCTGGTGGAAAACTTGTCAGGAAACTTTTGTCCATTTCGAGGAGGGAATTAAAATTGAGATTGAATAATGACTGGAAAACGAAGGGTGATACCTTGATTAATTTCTTCGGTGGTTTTATTCAGGTTAGACAGCTACAGAATGATGAGAATCTGAATTTACAGGTTGGATGCCAGATGGTTTTGTAGCTAGCGAGCTTATGGTTTCTTGTTCATGCTTTAGGGGAACGCCGGGCGCCTAAAAGCAAAGCCTATACATGCTTATGCGTTATAGAATTTGCACCTCACTATCGAAAGGGCCTAACAATGCCGCTACAAAACGGACCACAATGCCCTAAAACCTTATCCATCAACTAGACACCGTCGAATTCTTTTTTTTTTTCTATCCATATCATATATCACACTAAGAAAACCCAAGAGCCGACGTCTTGCGTTGCGAATCCTCCCCACTGGTTGTTATCGTGATTTCTTGGCGATCTAGGATTTGGCCTGCAAAGATCGAGCAGAAATAAATACTTTTTTTCCTCATCAGTCAAGCCAAGACTAGCTCAATATTCCTTTTCCTCGCTAGAACAACGAGAAAGAAAGAAAAAAAATGTACAAGCTATATATAAATCACCTTGTCAAGATCTGGTTATAGGCTTGGCCTTGCCCAGAACTGGGACTCTTGGCCAAGGAAAACAGCGTAGTATATTTCAGTGGAACGAAGTGGACGGACGGACAGCCGCGGTTGCGCGTAGAGTTTTTTTTAGTTCCCTGGTTTTTGATATTCAGGAAGCGAAGCGATTTTTGCTCTTGGCATTGTCAACAACAAGAAACTAAACAACTACATATCTTAAGGTGTGGTGCTTACTGACAGCTTCATTAATTTGATAAACCTGTCTATTATATCACTAATTTATAACTGTATATTCAATTTAACTGTTCTGGACAAAAGAGAAACTTGAGAAACATAACAGAGCCTCATATATGATATCAACGTACCATCATAATTTTTGTGGCTCTATCACTTAGGCAGATTCTGGAATTTGATGACAATGACTTTCTTTTGTTCTTGATTATTTCTTAAATGAGACAAGGCTTTGTTCGCTTCTTATTTAACCATCTGTTGGCGTTGATATCAGACCGTGCTATCATAAACTCCGAGTTCGAACAATCATCCAGACGTCTAAACAGATATATCTGCATGTACATATATGTAGATATCACGGTACAATACTACAGATATATATATCAGCATTCACGCCCGGATGTCACGCATATGCTAGTATTTCGTGTCATGGCAATTCAAAGCCTCACCCAATCAACCATTCAATCTATAGTCTATAGCCAGCCCTGGTTTATATAGAAATTAGAACATCGAGTCGGTTTTGATCTTAATAATCGATATTGGCGATATGAAAGAAATTAGATTATATTGTTACCAGTAAAGTTATCTTATACAGTTGGCATTTCAGCAACTTCTCTCTTGTCTTCCACAAACTCTACAGTGCCCTGCAATGATTACATCTCCTACTAAAGCTTGCTACATGAACATTTCTAGGGGCAGCTTTTCTTTGCTAGACACTAAGGAATACATCTATTATGGGTCAAGGGTCCAAGGTAATGATTGGGATATGCTAGGCTCTCCTTCCCCCCTTCCAATTCAAAAGCACAGCCACGACCGACCCTTTTCTTTGAGTACTTCCTGATCTTTCTAATAGCACACAAAATTCCAGATACATGTAGACACTAACAAAAAGAGATGAGGCAAGTCAACATCAACGCACGCTCATCAAACTTAATAGTTGGTCAATCGCAAACCAAACAAGCAATATGACTTACCGGGCTACTTCTAGCTAACTGCTGCCACTACCATTGCCATCCCAATCTCAGGGCTAAGCTATTCGTTTAGCCCGAAGGGTAGCAGTAGAATCAAGCAGCCCTACTCTCATTGGGCCGTGGGAAGAACGGCAGAATCAGAAACAAGACCTCTATTATTGTAGTATTAAACCCTAGGATTCGGTGAAATTTGGATAAGACACCCCTCCCCCTTCAGGATAGCTATGTATCTGTATATTATTTCATGCTTCATCTCCATGAATAGGCTGAAGCAGTTACATAAACAGCCGCCGAGTGATCGTCCAGCATTGTTTCCTATTGAATCACGATATTCTGTTCCTACCATTTAGCGACATTGTGCATATTCAGAGTTTTGGTCTCGCTCTTCTACGATGTATTCCCTCTTTATGAGCGCTTTATGTTCATCTTGATCGATGACTATAATCAAATGAAGATGTTTTAGTCGATTTTGATATACTCAACTCTTAGATTAATGGCAAAAATACCGTTACTTCGCGCTATTAGTGTATGGGCGGATGGATTCCAAGGTCGCCATGAAGTGTTATTATATTCTGGAATTTGTGGGTGCATTCTATCTGGGACCTGCATCAATATAATGTAATCATACGTACCTATTAGTAGCGTTGATGTTTTGTCACTGTGCCATATAATGAAGACTCTGTTCGATATATAGACTGCCCCGTGAGCAGAGTGTTGCCCTACAATGGCCTCATACTATATCGACAGTACTCAGTAGTCCAGTGAACTCTCGGCCGGGCTTGGAACGATTTTTTGGCTCGTTTTTTTTTGCATTTATGCGCTTTGTTGGTCATGGCTCAAGTAACAAACCCCTCTCCAGTTGACAAGGACCAAAATTCCACGTCTGTGGCCTAGCTTACAGAAGCCTTTATTCACCTAGATATTGTCCTTTGATAATGTGGCATATTTTATGGATTCTAATGAATGTGATCAAGTAACCAGATAAACCAACTTCAATCATATTCACTATTTTCAAATACACTCGAAAAAGTTCAATAATGAAGAGAGTACGCAGAAGTATCGAGACAGTATTTTAGACGGGGGGTACGATTCTGCAGTTATTGAGATCCGCTAGAAGTCGAAAATTCGGGGCTGTGCAAAAGCCATTCGTTTTATCGCTTTTCCAATGTCTTTCACATGACATCCAATACAACCTGAGTCTACAACCTGTTTGCACGATTCTTAGGTTTCCTTCAGCTAACTGTATAGCAAGTCTCGATTGTCAACATATCGGCAATGCCAATATTGATTAAGCAGTACATTATCATGTTTATGGTGATAGTTAATATTGATTTGAGTATGCTGGATAACCGGTGGCACTTGTAGTCGTAACTATCTGGCAGATAGTTTGACGATTATATTTTCTGGATTTCTAACTACGATATGTGTTTGGTAATTTGGTATAGTTTCATATCCACAAATATATATGTAGTTGGATAGCTGACTACAGATACATTTTCAATATTGTATCCATCGATCTGCAAACACTAGGGTTACCAAGGGTTAAAAGCGTAGTACATGTCTTGGCATGAAACGCAGCCCTAGAAAATGGTGTCGCTCAAGGATGGCTCGACAATTTGATACCGAAAAAGTGCATGGGTGAATTGTTCTGAACTTTAAGTGCCAAGCTTGTATAGGTCGCTTTCCGCCCCAAGTTGTCAAAAATCTAGGCGCAGATGATCAAGCCCGACCTCCCTGGTAGTAGGCTTCTCTCTAAATTTTTTTTTTCCTTTCTTTTTTTGTCTTCTCTTTTCTTGAGATGACGATGTCATAGGTTGAGAAAGAATGCCCAGAAAGAAAGTCCAATGCAGCAGCGAGGAGAATTCTTATGGCTAATTATAAGCATTGAGAATTTCACGGTTTGCTCGTAATTGGCCTGATTGTTTGCTCATATACAACATATGCTATGACAAAAAAGTATCAAGAGGCAAAAGAATAGGCTATAAAAAAGAACAGAGGAATATTTAGTCAAGAAAGAGTAGCAAATTGTTCTAGATAGCTCAATAAGATTAATGAATCAAATAAAAAAAAAACTTATAAAACTTATTGTAGTGCTAGTACATACTACATACATACAGATGTATACTGATTAATAGCATACGTATGCCGCTAAGTAGTGAAATCTCGCTTTGCTGCGATAACTAGGACTAGTGACCTAGAGGAACAGGAACAGGAATGCCATAAAGGACCCGATTAGTGGGCGTGGTGTGTAGGTTTAGTTAAGCTATATGTACGCATTAATATTCTTGCTTCTACGGGGTTGCAAAAATATATGGAAAGAAAGAGAATATTGCTTGGTAATCGTGTGATAATTTACTTACTCGTGTGGTTCTAATACTCTGCAATTTTGAAGCGATCAATGAACAATAGCACAATATGCCAGACTTCTGACTACCAGCAGAATGATCGGAGCAGTCGTCGGTTCCCGTCTGAAGTAAGCTGGCCCTGGAACATCATCATTGGATCTTGTCGATGGATACAGAGACTGAAGTATTGCCAAGGTCGCTCTTGGCCTTGTGGCCACGCGGACAGATACTCGATGACAACCTCTTGGCAACAGACTGGGGAGGAGGACGGGGCCTACGACGCTTTGGTTATGATAAGGGGGTTCTAAATAGCGGTAGCCAAGCCGGTTGTCGTCAGCGCGGGCTGCTGGATTGCTGGAATAGCAGTAATCAGTTGGTTGATCTGCGGAGCAAGAAGAAGAGTGGTTCCGACCAGCGAGATATAGTGATGGAAATAGAGATGGTGATGTTTTATGTTGACTGATCGTGCACGATATTGTAATCAACGGAATGGGTACTGTAGACTGGCTACATATAGTCCGCAACTCGCTCTCACAAATTCTGGTCGACAACAACACGAGGCCCTAGTTAAAGGACGAACAAGACGAGGAAGACGAAAAAGACGAACAGCGATAGAAATGCACAGGGATCGCAGGCTGAGTCGAGAGAAGTCTACAAGAGTTTGGGAGGAGAGGAGAGAGGGCGTGTCAAACTGCGGCGGTGGAGGACACAACACGATGGAGATGGACCATGGGCAGAGGGGTGAGCGAAGTTGCACAGCTGGGCTGTGGAGAGGGCGTCGCCGTAGTAGAATACACGCCGTCCCACAATGTCGCGACCTGCTTGACTCCTGCTTTTGGTTCCTTCCTGGATTGAGCCAGCCATTGAGCGATTGAACGCACACTAAGCACGCTAAATCCCTGTCTCTGTGTTGCGCCTTCCTTGCAGACCAGGCCATTCCTGGCCTGGCTGTGCTGGACGTCTTTCCATCTTTGCATCTTTGTTTTCCAGCACAGTACCAGTAACAGTAACTGCAATACTAGCCGTAACACCGCTAGTAACAGTAAACAATAACGTACCTGAATGTTCTACCTCACTATACAAAGTGTCAACATATTTACTTCCGTCATGTCCGCCATTTGCTTTCCGGTCAACTTTCTCTTCTTCCCTTCCATTTCTTAGCATCGCTGCTTTTTCTGCAATTCTCAACTTCATTGATTCTCTTCCTTGACTTTTTCCCCAAGGCCGAGACTTCCCATCCAACTCTCTCTTTGTTGGTTTTATTTTCTTCTTTTTCTTCCCCGACCAAATTCTATTTCTCTTCTTCAGCTTAGGCAACAGCGTCCACCACTCTCTCTGGACCTTTTAATTTTCAATTCCGACTCGACTATTCATTTCCACTTCATATCTTCAGCACATCAGTCGACATGAAGCACTTCGCCGCTATTCTAATCGTTGCCTCCGTGGCTTCGGCTACGCCCTCTCTGACCATCAAGGACCTTCCCAAGCGTGCCTCGACCTCTCTGCCCACTGTTACTGTCTCTGGTAACGGTATGTGAGCCCCATCTCCTGAATATCGTCGCATCACCCGTTAACTCTACTTCTAGCCTTCTACGCTGGTTCTGACCGTTTCCTTGTCCGTGGTATCGACTACCAGCCCGGTGGTTCTTCCGAGTCGATCGATCCCCTGGCCGATGAGACTATCTGCACTCGTGATATCGCCAAGTTCAAGGACCTTGGCATAAACACAGTCCGTGTATACACCGTCGACAACACCGCTGACCACGACACCTGCATGGAGGCTCTGGCCGATGCTGGTATCTACCTGGTTCTGGACGTCAACACCCCCTTGTACTCTCTGAACCGTGCCGACCCCGCCACTTCTTACAACGCTGCTTACCTGCAGAGCATCTTCGCTACTATTGATGCTTTCGCCAACTACACCAACGTTCTGGCCTTCTTCTCCGGTAATGAGGTTATTAACGATGAGGAGGGTACTACTGCTGCCGCTCCCTACGTTAAGGCCGTCACCCGTGACATGCGCGCCTACCTGACTGCTCGTTCTCTGCGTGCCATCCCCGTCGGATACTCCGCCGCTGATGTCTCCAGCAACCGCTTGCAGACTGCCAACTACCTGAACTGCGGTCAGGATGATGTTCGCTCTGACTTCTTCGCTTTCGTAAGTATACTTCTGAACAAATCATAAAAAAATATAGAAACTAACAAATCATAGAACGACTACTCGTGGTGCACCTCCAACTTCATCGAGTCCGGCTGGAACCAGAAGGTTGCCAACTTCAGCGATTACGGTATCCCCATCTTGTAAGTTAGACCTATATGTATTTGCATCATTGATTAGTTACTAACAAAACTATAGCCTGTCTGAGTATGGTTGCAACACCAACACCCGTAACTTCCACGAGCTTGAGTCTTTGATGGACGTCAACATGACCGGTGTCTACTCTGGTGGTATCATGTATGAGTACTCTATGGAGGACAACGGCTACGGTATCGTCAACATGTCTGACACCACTGCTACCGCTGTCACTGAACTGGCTGAGTACACCTCGTTCTCTGCTGCTCTGTCTTCCTTCACTGCTCCAACTTCGGCCACTGCCAACTTCACTAGCACCTTCGCTCAAGCCTGCCCTACCTCCGACTCCACCTGGGAGGTCGACCCCTCTATCCTTCCCAACATCCCCTCTGAGGCTGCTGCTTACTTCACTTCCGGTGCCGGTACCGGCCCTGGTCTGAGCGGCTCCGGTTCGCAGACCGACACTGACTCCGGAGTCTCTACCTCCAACACCACCGACGCTAACCAGAACGGTACCTCTTCCGGCGGATCTAGCAGCTCCTCCTCGAGCTCCTCTTCTCAGTCTGCTGGTACCCAGGTCTTCTCCAACGGCATTGCTGTCACCGGTGTAACCCTGATGGTCACTCTGCTTGGCGCCATCATGCTGTAAATTACTTGAATGTAGTTTATAGTGTGTGTAATGTCTGATCTGGTGGTAAAGTTTTTTTTTCTTCGTTCTTTTTTCTTAAGGGGGTATGTGGCTGGTCTATGGAGGGTATGTTGACCTCTGCAGCCACATGTCACGATTTAGGGCTGGCCGGCTGTTTACTGCCGGATTAACCAACTAGCTGAATGTGTATAAATTTCTCTCATTTGTTTTGCAAACTGGGCTCTGTTTTGCTGATTGATACTTTCTTTTGTTATTTATTTATTTTTTGACTTGCTTTCCTTATTTATTACTTTTCTTACGGTTTTTACTTCTAAATTCTGCTTCAAATATCATGAATAGAATAAGGGGCTTTGGAGTATGACATCCAAACTCCGCAAAAAATTTACCAACTTGCTGCCTTCAATGGTCTTGTTTGCTGTTATCTACAACTTTGCCCTTAACAACTTTTTTAATATCTTTTTATATGAATGAATTGGACACCCGTATGATGAAATGCTGCATTTGATATACTTGATATAACCGTCGGTACTCTGGGACTGTGCCTTTTAAGTGCCCTGTCTCCCAAGCGTTGGCACCATAAGGAACGAGAAAAGGCTAGGTATGCCGAGGACCCAGTCATTGAATGATTTGATAAGGATGAGAGTGTTTTTTCTTTTCTTTTTAATTCAATTTTATTAAGGTGGAAATGGAGCTCTCATAGCTATGTAGCACCTCGGTATCCCAAGATACACAGCCCTTTAGAGTGTTGTATTCATATATATGACATAATTTAGACTTGGTTTTTTTTTCTGTAATCAGGCTCTTGGCAAAGCTCTTCATTGTTGCTTGTATACAGATGTGTACATACATATCTGTATATAGACATTGCCGCCAGCATCAGTATACGGATATATGCATATAATCACGCCTATGTATGCTTGTTCAAAAACAATGATTTAGCGCCGTATACTTTGAAGATGATAAACGGGCAAAGGGGTCTTGTTGGCAACATAAAGAATACTAAGATAGGGAATAGTAGTGAGATATTTGATACGAGCTCTTCGTATTTTCTAGTCTCGAACTATCTTTACGGGTTGGGGCTGTGAAATACTAGCAATTGGAGTTGGTATTTAATCAAGATAATTGATAAAACAACGTGATGTTAGTTATGTGTTCGCAAAAAAATGCCTCTAGACGTGAACTAAATATGCTAAAAAATACAAAAGCTAGATATCATCATAGATGTAGTTAGTGCCGTATCCACGTGACCTTAAACACATACAGATATATCATGTGCCGACCAGGAGCCTCGGTGAGCTGATGAAGAAGAAAAACCCCATAGTTGGGAAATATTTGGAGTACAATTAATTGTACAGTTGTAAATTATTGTAAAATATAACTCTTTATGTCTTAGAAACAAAGGTTCGTATGTAGTAAAGGGAACCTCGGCCGCCCAGCCTCTAGAATTTTAGATCTTGGCTTCTAGTGGGGATAAAATAGGAGCACACGGCGCCATAACACAGCAATAGGCCCACTAGTTTTAACATTTCCGACACTGAATAACCGACGGCATAGCGACTAGCAGAACCCGGAGTTACAATTGACACTAGCGCTGGTGATGTTACATTGCTTCACAAGCCAAACACTGATATTGAGAATATCTCGAAGTTTCTTATGGTTTTGGCATACACATATATAGTCTTTTCTCCACTTCCTAACTTTACGAACCCTTTATCTCGTGTGAAAGCTGAATGACACTTGTAATCAATATTGGTAGGATACGCGAATCGCACTGCATTTTCCCCCATCCCCTTGGCCCTCATTGGACAGCCTGCCTGGTGATCCTGAAGCGCACATCGGTAGATCGATAAACAAACGCGCCTTGTATAATCAGGGAACCATCGGTTGAAAACATCAACTTGAATTCTTAGGTTCTACGAGTGCTGTATAGAAATCAGGTATACCTAGTTGTAAATGTTGTGTGAATAAGTTTCATATCGCTATGTCAACTCAACCGCCACCGCCACCGCCGCCTCCAGGCTCCGGTTCCCGTGCCCCGCCGCCTGGAGGTACTCTCCCTCCCGGTGCCCCGCCATCGACATTTCCGCCTGACAACCAACTACCTCCTCAAAGAACACACCAGCCTCTACCGCTACAACAGCAACAACAACAACAACAGCCTGGATTTCCACACCATTACGGTCACCAAGAACCACGCAACAATCTCAACTCACAGATTCCACCGTCGCCCGCCGCCTATCCGTTCCAAAGCCATTCCCAAATGCCACCACCGCCACCCATGCCCATCCTCTCTACGCCGCCGCCGCCATCCAACGGGCCGCCGCCTGTGCGCGCACCTCCGTTTCCGGGCTACGAAGAATATGAGCATTTCCGCGTAACTATTCCCGCCGACTACGTCGCCCATATCGAGATTCACCGTCCCGAGAAGCTCAACGCCTTTAGCGAGCCAGTCTGGCTGGAATTCGGTAACCTCTTCCGCCGTATGGCTCGCGACTCCAATGTTCGCTCCGTCGTACTTTCCGGCGCCGGAGAGCGCGCATTCACGTCGGGTCTGGACGTCAAGGCTGCTGCCAACGGACCTCTCGGCGCCATCGAGGGCCAGGATGTCGCCCGCGCCGCGGCGGTTTTGCGAAGCCATATTGGTGAGTTCCAGGATTGTATATCGACTATGGATGTGGTGGGTAAGCCGGTAGTTGCGGCTATCCATGGTATCTGTGTCGGTTTGGGCGTGGATATCGCGTGTTGCGCGGACATCCGATTTTGCTCGGCAGATGTGCGCTTCGCGGTAAAGGAGGTGGATATTGGTATGGCGGCTGATATCGGATCGTTGGCTCGGTTACCCAAGATTGTGGGAAACCAGAGCTGGATTCGTGAGGTGTGCTTCACAGCTCGTGAGTTCGGTGCTGCTGAGGCGGAGCGTGTCGGTTTTGTTAGCAAAGTGTGTCCCTCGAAGGAGGAGACTTTGGCCCAGGCTATCGGACTGGCTGCTATCATTGCAGAGAAGAGCCCGGTGGCCGTCCAGGGAACCAAGGATATCTTGATGCATGCGCGCGACCACTCAGTCGAAGACAGTAAGTCTCATAAATCTGCATATTTACCGAAACGCACCTTGATATTCATCTATTAACGTTATATCTAGACCTTCGGTATACTGCCGTGTGGAACGGCGCTGCGCTTCAGTCCACCGATTTCAAGTCCTCAATCTTGTCTAGCTTCTCAAAGCGCAAGACTAAGTATGAAAAACTCTAGAGGACTAGACTCTATATCGGTGTTTCGTGGAAGGCTCATCGGCCCACTATCGATCAGTTTACCGTTGTGCTTCTTTATCATGTTTATACGAATAATACTTGAATATTTGGCGAGAACGAAGATGAATATTAATGCTACTGTCGCTATATAAAAAAATGATGTGCCAAACCGTGACACTTATTGCTAGAAACATGTCGGCTAATATGCTGTTGTCCTATCGTCAATAAAAACCGTAGCGTGTGCATGTATATGCTTATAGCAAGTCACACCAATAGATATGTATTTTTATTCAGAGCCAGAGTCATCATTCGCCTGTTGCTGTGTCTCCTTGAGACGCTATGTATTGGATAATTTGTTAACAACACGACAACATGTGATATGATAGAAAAGGAAGCATAGACTTACAGCCTCAAGTTTCTCTTTGAGGATCTCTACCATGTTCTCCTTGATTACAACGCGGTTTTCATCAAGGTCTTCAATGATGAAGTCATGGCGGTGACTATCAATGTTGACAATGATAGACTTGATAGAAGGATCGCATTCGACCAAGACGCCTGAATTACAAAATTGTTAGTCTTTCCGCAATATTGCAGGTTTTCATCGCAAGTTTGGACAACGTAGCTATACCTCTGATAGCACGCGGCATGGTCAATTGAAGTAGGTCAATGGACTAAATATCAATAGTTTGTAATATATTAAATAATTAAGGACTTAAGGGAGTACTTTACTTTCTTTTGTCTTCAAGTCGATATACTAGGTCTAGAATTGACTTGTCAGTCAGCCTCGCTGTAGGTAATTCTGGATCTTGGTCCCATATTGTCACTTCTTACAATAACCCTAGTCAGGATAACCCACCTAGGCATGTTTTGTTTGTTGAACTTTTGGAGCTATAGAGCTATGAAGATGTTATATGTACATATGTACATATCGTATATATAATTTTTGCTCATTCATACTTGAGTCGATTCTTGAAACTACAATATAAAAATCGGCATCTAACTGTAATGATCTGTGCAATGGTAAATAGAGTTGCAATAACGCACATATAAACATGATGTTAGTGTTGGAATAATATAATGAACAATATACCACTTCTTTTTAAACTTGCCTAAGATTCAAGTATGAACATATCTATCTCTGTCAATATACCTTGTCAGTTATATGAAAGTATTCAACTATCTCGATCGTCAGTAAGATCTCGGTATTACAAGGTAAGATATCCGTCGTGAATGAAGGATACTTTGGATGATGATGTGCTGAGCAACTACCACTAGGGTCAGTACATGTGAGGACATCTGCGTAAATTACGCTTGCTTAAACTACCAGTCGTAGTAATGTGACTGGATATATCTATTAGCACTTCAAGAATGCCAGATAACCGAGGATGATGAACCATCGGCAGTCTGTTCATTGAGTGGCATTGCAAAACTGAGTCTGGCACTTGAAAGACATAAAATAGTTTGAAAGAATCTTAGAAATGTAGTGGCCGAATCTACGTGATCAATATCATTTTGTACACTGATAGAGCTAGGACATTTACCACTGTTGTGCCGGCTGTGACTGGCCATGTATAGTGAATACTGACAAGTCCATGACTATAGTGATACAGTGTTGCACACTGTAACTCTAGATTATATGAGCCTTAACTATTTATAATGCTGCTTTTTCGATAAGAGCTTCGATCACACTTCGGGCCCACAACGGAGCGTATGTGTCTGGTGGCGAAAACACTTTACATCGCCCATCAGAGATAACGAAACCCCCACACGCAACCTTGGAGATGGATACAGCAGAGTGGAATATATCTAAAGCTAAGTGCTTACTAATATACTGTGCCAGAGCGTTTATAAACGGCCCACGCATCTTGGGATCTCGGACAGCCTTATTTTTAGTGTTCTTGTCGAGAGCCTTCCCTGCTCGTATAAAATTGTCTAGTTCCTCTGCAGCAATGACTATATCTATTGAGCGTAGTCCACAACTAATTTTCTCTTCTTCTGGTTCCCGCGGTATTGTGAACATTAGAGTCATAACGAAATCACGTGCTGTCGGACCTTTGAGTGGCGTAGATGCGATCCAGTCTTCCCAGATAGAAACTAATGTGGCCTGGTTCATGCGTAATGGTACGATACGGCAGTCAAAGGAACTCTGTAGGAAGTCTATGATTATAGGCTTAAGCGGAGCAGGCAGACGGAGCAGCAGAAGTGGCATTTCTGCAAACTGGTCACGGGGATCTGCCGTGCGCTCATTTACGCCCTCCATCCAGACATCACCCTGTGGATCTGCTGCTGGACGCTGGCTTTCGTCACTAATACGCGGTACGAAGATTGCTTCGCCGTGTGCATGCATATATTGTAATTCCAGAACCAGGCCTCTACGACCAGCAGTGACGTGCTGTAGCTCGTCATCGTCCTCCTCATCAGCGGGCATATCGAGTAGCTCTGTAGCTGTGGCCCAACGTAGCTCGACGCGCTCCAGCGGCCCAGCACGCGCAATAGTGGCGTCGGTCACTGCGGTCACGTGGATTCCACGCACAACATCACCGACAAGAGTATCCCGCAGACGACGCGAGAGGGTTTCCAGATGCGCGCTAGTTAGTGGCGTGGCAGAATATATTGGTGAGGCGCGATATGCAGCAAACGAGGTGTTGAAGACGGTACGGGCTTCAGTCTCGACCGACTCATCGTCGTCAGCCATGCCGAGAGATCGCCTATAAAAGATAGAAGAGAAGGATGATAAATTCAAAGAGCTGAGTTGGGATGGATGGATGGCTGAGACGTTTCCTGGATGCTCCGAATGGCTCGCCTTGTTTAGTAGCGTTTGGGTAGAATAAAGCTAAAGACACAGCACAAGTGGTTGATGTAGATTGTAAAATAGGATAGAAAAGAGCAGGCTCTGGGCTGAATAGTAGGCTAGGCCTATAATATGCGGTCGATATAAGAATCCGGTAGCGACCTACTAAGTTACTACCGCGACGAATTATATCACGGTGCGGTGCAGATATGACGGCGCTCCTTCCTTTGGACTTCTAAGCGAATGTAGCCAATTCCTGGCCCGGTCTAATTAAACCCACATTAACCCTTACACGGCCCTATCACAGCTCCCCACCTGGCATTACATGGACTTAGCTGCAACCTGTCGCCCAGCGCAACGGCAGCCAATCAGAGCGCAGCATAGGCGTAGGTTGCCCCTCCATCAGCCTACCTGGTATGCTGCCTATTCGGGACAAAATAACGGCACCTCGATGTCTACCTTCGAACCTACCCCTCTATTGTGTTGATTACGTTTAAATGCCTTGGCTTAGAGGCCTTGGCTTGGCCTTTTTTCTTTGGTTTTTTTTCCTAGTGACAGAAGAAGACTCAAGGATGTTGGAGCTGCATTGCGACTGCATGTGGCAGCCATGAACAGAGCAGGAATGCAGAAATGGCACCCTCCGTTGGTCGCTATGATGTCGAAACCTGGTGACCTTTCCCGTTGATTTTCTGTTCTGCATGTTTCGTGAAAGTACTGTGCATAAAGAATGGAAAAAGAAGAGAAGGCGAACCTTGAAGGGGACTGGATGGTTGGGAGATATAAAGCTGCACGTGTCAATATCTTCGGCTGATAAAGAGAGAGAGACGATATACCATAGAAGAAGATAGCCTGCTAGGACACGAAGATAAAGTCTCCGGATGCCGACTGACTTGCGGTCTCTACTAAAAAGCGCTGCTAATGAACCAACACATTGTAATGTTTGAATTACTATGATGCTAGGCTATGAATATTAAATGCTACCGTTGCGCCTCCTGCCTGATTTGATCGAACGAAAGGCACAAGAGCGCTGGGTTGGCAATTGCCCGTTATTTTTACTCTTAAGTTTGTTGGTACTGACGTTGATGCATCTTGGCCGACGACTTTTACGGGAAGGCACGACTACATAGGCACTTCCCCCAACTGGGAACCTTAGTGTCAGATATCTTTATCTGATTCGTTATCTCTATTTCTCTTGATCTTCTTTTTTTTTTCTTTTACCTTCCTTTTTCCACCCACAGTTGCGATTGTTCTTCTTTCGTCGTTTCTTATTGTGCAGAGCTAAATAAAGTCTTTGTACATACATAGATACATATATTCCGATACTACCACAGCACTCGCTACCAGCATTAGCGTCAGCGCTTAGTCTTTGTTCTTAATCTTTAGCGCTACCTTTGTTTTCGCCATCTCTAGGTCTTCGTCAACTTGAACACTCTAATATCTTCTTTAACTCCAACCGTTAGTCTAGTCTAACCTTTTAGACAGCCCGTGGAAGCCATGCCGCAGCTGTACTCGCGGGCATTGCGCAGCGATGAGATCCGTCTTATCGAAGTCAACCCAATCGACTCAAGAACCCAGGACGAAGATGCCCCTCTTCAGCTGAGGCTGTATACATTCCGAGCATCCAAAGCGCCGAATTACACAGCGTTATCATACACGTGGGGAAACCCGGAGGATGTAGCCATTGCTATTGTCAATAACGCCCGTTTTTATATCACACTTAACCTTTATAGTGCTCTATCTCAGTTCCGGCTTGACATCAGTGCCGACGATGACCCTGCACTCGATGGCAGCGACACATGGCCATCGCACTACATCTGGGCTGATGCGCTGTGCATAAACCAGACTGATGATTCAGAAAAGAGCCTCCAGGTGGCGCGCATGGGGGCCATATACTCAGAGGCGACATGCGTCATGGCATTTGTGGGCGAAGATGAGCACGACGACGCCGGCGCACTGGCACTCACCAAGATCCACAACATCATGAGCCGCTATTATAGTGTGGTCCCATCACAATCTGTTAGTGACATCCCACAATGGGCCGGGCAGATGCTAGCCGATGAGTTCTGTGTCTGCGGTGATCCTGAGGATCACGTAGTTTGGAGGTCGGTGCAGGCCTTTTTCGAGAGGCCATGGTGGTCACGCATGTGGGTGCTACAGGAGATTACCACTGGACGATCTACGTGGGTGGTGTGTGGTGATCTGCGCACCGATTTACGTGATCTTTTAATATTCGCAATGCTCATGGCCATGGCTGCGCTGTATCCTGAAGAGTCTGCCTTTAATCTATATGGCATTTCATCCTTTGTCTATGGTATCAAAGACATGATGGATCGGCGCATGCCCGATGCGCCTGAGCCGCAGTTGCTCGATGTGCTCATGTCATGCCGCCACTTTGAAGCTATGGACCCTCGGGACAAAGTCTACGGCGCTCTAGGCATCGTGCCACCGAGCCGAGCAAAGGGCCTCGTACCTGACTATAGTAAAGACATGGTAGACGTATACGTTGATGTCGTCTCGGCACATGTCCGCTCTAGCGACTACAATAACAAGCTCAACTTCCTGGGCTCCGATGGCCTTCCCGAGGGTGGTATGACAGGCCTACCATCGTGGCTACCCGACTGGCGCTACCAGAATCAATACCAAGTGTCTTTTAGAAAGTACTTTTCCGAAATGGCAACCACACCACGGCCACGCAATCGCGGACAACCCCTCGAAGCTGGCACGGTATATCGAGCCTCAGGCACCGAAGCCGACCTCCGCCAACTTGAAATCACGCCAAAACAGCTGGTTCGCATTTCAGATCGCACCCTCCACGTTAAGGGCTACCGAGTGGGCTATCTATATGATCTCCAGCAGGCGTTTGAGCCCGATGACTCACAACGAACTGTCAACACGTGGGCGCAGAGCATGTGTGCCACGACATATTTTACTGGTGAAACAGAGGTTGAGGCATTTAGTAAAGTCCTTGTAGCAGGGCTCGAGTTTTCCGGCCACGAACCAACATGTCGTACGCCATTGATCGAGTGTATGAACGCGGATGCTAAATTGGTCTCGCGCCATGAATTTCGTCCGCCACCTATGGAGGGCGTTCGCATTGCGTGTATTGGCCGGCGGTTGGCGCGAGTAGTGCAGAAGGACTGGACATCGGATGGGTTGGCGCTAGTTCCTGAATGTGCGCGAGAGGGCGACCAGGTGTTTGTGTTGCTTGGAGGACAAGTATTGTATATATTACGGCCCACAACCGGTGGGTTCAAGTTTTTAGGCGAAGCCTATGTTCATGGTCTTATGGACGGTGAGGTGCTTGATATACTCAAGCAAGGCCTAGAGTCAGTGCAAGATATAGCCATCCGATGAAATGACATGGAATGTTCCCAATTTTACGACGTCACGATATACAATGATATGCTGGTTGCTTGGGTGTGGCTTTTTTTCTGTTTCGCGTAGTAGTATATATAGGATGTTAATAAAAACGGTTATGGTTTTGTGTATAGGCAAGAAGTCATCGCAGTCGTCATGATAAATGGCAGAAACATTACAAGAATAGGCACTAGATTCCAACGCTAAAACCGTACGAACCCTCAAAGACATCCACATCCACATCATCCTTGCGCTGAGCGAGAAGATCAGCAAACTCGGGCACAGCGTTCTGGTTGTAGAATTTGAGAACATTTGCCATGTCCTCCTCGGTCATCTCACACAATTGTGGCCACGAGTATTTCTCGCTAACAGCAGACATCCTATAGTTGTGAAGTTAGAATCTTAGCTGAGAACATAGCCTGAAGTCGCCTTGTTGTAGGTATAACGTTTGGACATACCATTTCATACGCTTAGGACCCTCCTCCACGCTGGGCGCGATTAGGCGCAGCTTTGCGCGCAGCTTTCCAATGTTTTCAATGGCGTTTCCAGCGTTCTTGGGCAGATTGTCTGTGATCCACCTCCGGATTATGGCAGCCAGTCTAGGGCCCTTGCCGTTTGTGCTGACCATGACTTGCAACGGACCGTCACGATGGATAGCGCCAAAGTAGAAGTCGCACTCGTCCGGCACGTCAGCAATGTTTGCCGGAATGCGCTTCTCCTTGCATAGCTTCCAGATAGCCGTCGACGCAGCCGGATCGTCGACGGCCACGAGCACCATATCGGCGCCTTCTAGGTCAGACGGCTCGAATATGCGCGGCACGTGAGTCACTTGCTTCTGGGCTACGCGGTAGGCAACTTCGGGATTCAGACCGTGCACCGGGCAGATGACGGTCACGTCGGCATCGGCATTCAAACAGTGAAGAATGCGGCCGGCAGCAACCTGGCGAGGACAGGGTTAGTACGACATGAGTTAATGGATTATGAAAGCGCCGTGATATATTTCCCGAATTCAGTAACATTGCGGTTATTCTTCACGTACCTCGCCGCCGCCGATAACGACGACCTTTTTGGCGCGGATTTGCCAGGCTAAAATCAGACTTCCGCCGCCTTGCACGGCGGGAAATTGTTGCTCAGACATGTTTAGATTATATTGAAGAGCCGGCAGATAAGACGCTATTGGCTGGTTCAGCGGAAGCCAATGCTGATGATAAAGACTTGAGTTTGGAAAAGAAAATGATAGAGGCAAAGAAGCGTTTGTGTGTTTGTTTGTAGTGGAAAGCTGCAGTTTGAGAGGATGCTGTAGTAGTTGTAGAGGTTGGTTGTAGTGCTACTGCAGAAAGCATGGGAGTAAGCGCAAGCGAGCTAAGCATCGACTTTTTGGTCGTCACTACACAATTTGTTATAGGGTCTAGATGAGGCGAGCGTGACTGAGCAAGGTTACTAGGGTCTCTCAATCTCTCCAACCTTCACTTCTTCAGAACTCGTCTTGTAGAGTTCTTAGAACCTCAGCTTCGACAATGCTGGCTCTTATCTTATCCGGTAAAGCTTCGGACTCAACAAAGTAGACGATGAAGAAACATCACCACTAGGGTTAGGGTTATATACCGAGAATAAGGCCTGGCTTGTTTGAAGAAAAGTTGACTAAGCAACTTTCGTACATTAAGTGTAGCTGGCCTTGAATTCTAGGGCACTCATTGGAAAATGACTTGCAATGCGCTGTAACACTTGAAAACGCTGGTGGGAATGAGGTTGCTAAACGCTGGCTGTTGTATAGTTTATAGCGCCCTTCAGTGCCCTTTGAAGTTGCTGCAGGTACCAGCCCAGCAGGGGGCCTCTAAAGGCCAGGCAAAGCAGAAAAAAATGTTTGGGGGAGGTGGCCCCTCACTGCTTATGGCACTAGTGGATTATAGCGCAGCTGGCTCTAAGAAGACATTTCGTCATCAATTCAGAGCACCGATTGATCGTCAAACAATTGTTGAGTTACCCATCGCTGCCTTCAATCATCATCTCAGACTTTGTACAGAGCCTCTGCTACACTTTAAAACTTCAAAATCGATGGCAATCGCCGCACCCTGACCCGCTTCCTTATTCTCTCTCTCTCGATTCTTACGCCATAACTGCTGCTGTCGCAGTCTTGAACGACGCCCTTCGAAAGTCTCATCGATTCTTCGCCGTCAAAGGCAACTCTGCTCTAGAAGCTGTTGCCGTTGCTGCTGCGTTTCTAACGATCTGCAGCCGCCGTCCGAAGAAAGTCGATACCAATGCTGGACTTGCCGTGCCAGCGCCGCCCATTTTTCCAAGAGCCCGGAAATTGTACTTGATGGCCTCGGAAACCTATTACCAGACTTCCTCGCTGCTTACCTGCTGCCAACGCTGTAAACACGCTATAGCTGTGTATTTTTGACGACCGCCGAAAAGAAAAAAAAGCCAATCCATCTCGACTTCATCAGCCTTGTCTGATTGAACTATCGAATCCTCGTCTCGATTTTATATCCGTTCCACACTTCCCACCATATCGTCGCTCATCTTTCACACCCCCATTGACCGGAGCTGTGATTATGTGCCATGGACCGTGAAAAGCGCCGTAGGTCCCTCTATTTATGCCATGTACCACCGACATAGCTAACCACATGATTTTTAGAAACTCTAAGATCGCTGAATACTCGGGCCTGGGATGGTGATAAAGGTACGACACTTTTGTTTGCCCTGGCATTGGCATGCTGTACTTTCCATATACTGATAACTCGGTCTAGATGTCTTCTCCGTGAGCAACTCCCTCGACTCTTCTTTGAAGAAGAACACCGCCTTCATCAAACGTCTCCGCACCGCAGTGACTGCGGCGACTCTCCCGACTTTTCTCCAGGAGATCCGTTCCCTTAGTCTGCACAAATACCTTGCCGAGATAGTCTCCGCTTGCTATGAGGGATTGTGCAAGCTGAAGAACCCCGGCGATATCGAAGCCGGGGTTGAAATCACCAGTGCCCTGCACCAGCGCTTCGGACCCGCGGAGTTCACCATGTGTCTCGGATGGCTGCTTGGAAAGGGCATGGTGAGTCCCGACAAGGCTGCCATGAAAACGCTTTCACCCGAGCAGCGTGAAAAATCCGAAAAAGAGCGTATTCCTCGCCAAAGAATACTCTTGCGCGTCATCACCGAACTATGGTTGGTTGATGCATTGCGTACGTTGGACGATGTAGTCCGCCCTGACGATGTTGCCTTGTCTTCCAAACCGAGCCCTGCAGCTAAGACGGGAGAAATCAAAGCAAAGACCCCCCGGACGGGAAATGCAGATCCTTTTCCGTATGAAGTCCTCAAAGATTTGCTCAATCATGACCGCGAACATGCCAACCTTCCCCTTCTCGTTATCTTTGTGAAGGCGTTTAGCTGGGATATTCTGGGCACCAAACCTCCTGCTGAGGGCCGTCGCACTTCGGACGACGAAGCTGCTGCACATGGAGCCTCTCCTGATGATAGCGAGCCTATTTCTACTAACGAAGAGGCTGACGGCGAACAGCAACCCCCATTTACATCTCCGGAGCTACAGGAAAAGTTCAAGAATATCCTTGGAAAATACTTTGAAGATGTCAAGCGTCACGTTATTCGCAGCCAAAAGGCCATCACCGAGCAGGCTAGAAAGAATTCTGAAACATATGTCAAGGCTGGAGAAGTGTTTGAAGATCGCCAGGCTAGTTTCGACAAGCAACTCAAGATCCAGGAACGTCTTGTTTCTAGTGCGCAGGTTCTGGCCGATGCCATCGGTGGCGAGATGCCTGATCTCAAGGATGGCACTGAGAATGGTGTTAATGCAAACGGGTCTATTGGACTGGTCAAGGCCGGAGAATACCTCAAATCTCTCGCTGAAGGTGCCGGGATCTGGAACGATGAAGATGAGCGTCGTTTTTACGAAAACCTCCTAGATCTAAAGGGTAAAGTCCCACCAATTCTTCTCGAGGATGGCAAGAAGAAAAAGTCAGACGTTGATGAGCAGGTTGGCAAGAAGATTGACCCTGAAGCACCTGCTAGTACCAGTGGTATCTCGGTACCTGCCGAAGGCGCCACAATGGATGATCAGTCAATGATAATCGCCAACAAGACTATCGGTGCTCAAGTTGATGCTTTAGTCTCCCGTTTGCCTCTGATGAACACCAAAGACTTGGCTGATGATATCGCTACTGATTTCTGCTTCCTGAACTCAAAAGCTTCGCGAAACCGCCTGGTCAAGGCCTTGACGGATATTCCCAAGGGTCGCAGTGATCTTTTGCCATACTGGGCTCGTCTTGTAGCTACCCTTGGTCAATATATGCCTGATGTTCCTAAGGGCTTGGTTGACTATCTTGACGCCGAGTTTCGTAGTCTGCAACGACGCAAGGAAAAGGAGTTTCTTGGCCAGGTGAGACTCGCTAACATTCGTTATCTGGCCGAGCTTACCAAGTTTGGTATTGTCCCAGAGCACGTTGTATTCCACTGCCTCAAGGTGAGTCTCGATGACTTTTCTCGTATGAACATCGACATCATGTGCAATCTTCTGGAGAACTGCGGCCGGTATCTGTTCTTGACTCCGGAGACCAGACCTCGCATGGTCACCTTTCTGGAGACTCTGCAGCGCAAAAAATCAGTTCGCCATATCGGTGCCGACGAGCGTATGAAGATTGAAAACGCAATGAATCTTGTGAACCCGCCAGAACGGCCTACGATCCAGCAAAAAGAGCGTACGCCTATGGAACTTTACATTCGCAAGCTGATTTACACGGACATGACTCGTCGCAACTACAACAAAATTCTTAAGCAGATCCGCAAGTTGTACTGGGAAGAGCCGGAAGTGGTGGCCATACTGGGCAAGATCTTCTCCAAACCGCACAAGATCAAGTATAGCAGCATCCATTTGCTGGCAATCGTGCTGAGTGCGCTGTATCGCTACCACCCGCGCTTTGTTGTTGATGTTATTTCACGCCTGATAGAATCGATCACCCAAGGCCTAGAGCAAAATGAGTACCGTTTGTACCAAAAGAGGGTTGCCGAGGTACGCTATCTTGGTGAGCTATACAACTATAGAATGTTGGAGCATCCCGTCATCTTCGATACTCTTTGGAAAATCATCTTATTTGGATACTGTAAGTTATATTCTCTGATCTCCATGATGCAATACCAATCGCACGAAGTGTATCTCAAACTAACATCCTGTTACTAGCCGGTCCGCCTATTCCGGGCACCAACCCATTCGACCCCCCTGAGGACGTCTTTAGAATTCGACTAGTGGCTACGCTACTTGATTCATGTGGTACTTACTTTAACAAGGGACCGGCTGGCAAGAAACTTGATCATTTCTTGACCATGTTCCAGTACTACATCTTCACCAAGGGCCAGCTGCCTATGGATACCGAGTTCGTCGTGCAGGATATATTTTCGCTTTTGCGGCCCCAGTGGAAAATGGCTGCTGATCTTCGGGATGCTGCTATTATCTTCCATACGTCACTTGTGGAACAACAGAAAGCCGCTGGAATCGAAGCCAGCCAGGACGAACACAACCAATCTGACAGCGGCGATAGCGGCGATGAAGATGAAGATGTCGATGACGATGAGGATTCTGCATCGGACGATGAGGATGACGGAGACGAAAGTGGCTCGGATCTAGACCTTTCCTCCGAAGATGAGGCCTTTGTTGTCAATCAGCAAGAGGAAGAAGTAAACTCTGAAGAAGAGGAAGAATTCGATCGCGAATATGCAAAGCTGATGGCGGAGAGTCTCGAATCTCGTAAACATGACCGCAAACTTATATTCGATGTTCCGCTGCCTATCCGCTCACGGGGTGATGGCAACGGATTTGCCAACGGCACTGCCAAGGACATTAGCAAAGATGACGCCATCGAACCGACTACAGGCAACGACAGTTCGAAGATGGCCTTTTCACTACTGACCAAGAAGGGTAACCGACAGCAGACACGCACCTTTGAACTTCCGAGTGACTCGTCCTTTGCTGCTGCTCTTCGTACGCAACAACAAGCTGAGCGCGAAGAACAACAGCGTATCAAGAGTCTAGTGCTTAGCTATGAGATGCAAGATAGCGAGGAGTCAGATGGCCAGGATGCTAGTCGTGATCGGCCGGCTACTTTCCAGCGGATGGACCGTAAAGACCGCAACAAGCCGCATTCGCGCAAGCTGCAGTGGAGTGACGTTGAATGGTAAGCTAATATCTTTGTGTGTGGGTAATATTTTACGTATAACTCTGAGATGCTAATAGGCTACTTTACAGGACTTGAGCGCTATTGCTACTACTGAAAGATGCCTCCAAGCAGCTTTCATGCTGTCAATTGTCATGATCTGCTGAACCTATAGCGCCTGATGTATACTATCACGAGCTGTGCTCCCTGTCTCCTATTCGTTTCCTATGGATTGCTGTGTCAGATGACATATATGAATATGAAACTATTCGTAATCATGAGCGTACAGTTATGTTGTCTTTGGCGCCTGAATAGAAGGCGACGACGTCTCGAAAGATGCAAATGAAGGGTCTCTAGTCTGGAGCCACGAAATACGGGCTTTTTGTCCGTTATAAGTGACGGGGGAAAAATAAGTACCATAAAGATATGACACACATTGTACTATGTGTATAAGAGTAGTCGCACTGCAGGCCATGTCGCCAGGAGCTCTACAAGGCTATTGTTGTGCAGAGTTTCGTACTAGTGCTACGTTGTGAAAACTAATTTGAACACCATCGTTTTTAATATAATTCCTACTGATTATCTCGTTTCTAACAGCTTGTACGCCGTGATTTAAATTCTGAGTTGTTCTTGTATCTATATGTATGAAATAGAGTTATTATATAGACCTTATGTGACAGTGTAACTAACCGTAAACATACGGACTTACACTACAACTAGGTAAGTATGCATAGTAAGGTGTGACGTGACTTTCATCGAGACGATATACTATATCGACATTGCAATATATCTCAACCTCAAGTGAGGTAGAAGGAAATACGACTAAGACGACCAGGAGAATCTCTGGAAGCCATGACATCATTGAGAATGCACACAAAGGGCTATTTACCTTTTAAGTTGATGGCGAGGATGGGTTTCCAGCTACTATCCCAGTGGTTCTTTACAAGAACTGTGAAGTTCCTAGTATCTCTATCGAATCCTATGCTCTGAGATGGAAGAGAAAGGCGTCAAATGGCGCAATATAGAGGTCCGTTGTTGATATACGAAGCCGTTTCTTCATCCACCTGTTCTAAACAACGCATTTTATATTGGCCACTGACGTCTCTAGATTGTATACACATCGATAGTCGGAGCAGTGATGCTGGCAGCTCTGTTGGAGTGGGTTCTTTGGATTCTCGCCTTTGGATACTGTCTAGCACAAGTATTTCGGAAAGCAGAGCATTGGACGATTCGTGTCCTAGCAGTGTTAATCGGAGTAGCGTTTTTGCTTTTCCGGTGAGTTTTTCATATTCACTTTATCTTTTTCTTTTCTCTTTTCTCGATAGCATCGAGTCTTAGTCACCGAAGGAGTCCTAACGTTGATATTAAAGGCTTGTGTTTCTGCCTGTGATGATCGTCACCCTGCCACTCCCAAGCCAGATCTCAGCATTATGGCCACGCAAACTAGCTGTTTTCCTACAGTGGTTCGCTTTCTGGACATTCAGTACTCTTCTTGTGTTTCCCTGGCTGATCTGCTTGTACCAACTAACGCTCAACCGACTACACCGACGTCGGCGATTATCAACGGACACACAGACCGATCGGGAGAAGCTGACTGAGATGACAGCGCCCAAGATCATCGTTATCCTGCCGGTATACCAGGAGTCTCCGACGGTGTTGATTGCCGCTCTGGTTAGTATATCCACCTCGGCGTATCCTTCGGCTTGCGTACACGTGTTCTTGTCATTTGATGGGGTCGCTGTAGACGAGTTGTTCCTGCGCACACTAGCCCATCTGCGTGTACCGTGGAGAGGAACCACAGATACATATCCACAACATATCGATACCGTACTCGACGGTGTTCGTGTCACCATCAGTCGCTTTCCGCATGGAGGGAAACGGGCGTGTCAGCGGGCTACGTTTGGCTTGGTTCAGAGAGTCTATGCCGACTACATCGCATGGACGATGCAAGGTCGCGGAAGCTCTTCTTTAAGGCGGAAACGGGATGATTTATTCGTGCTTTTCGTCGATAGTGATTGCATATTAGAGCCAGATTGTCTGGCTAACTTCGCATATGCCATGTACGTCGCTCCTACCGGACGGCGTCGGGATATGCTAGCCATGACGGGCTTAATCACGGCATCAACAACGTTAGTAGATGCTAATGATATCGGGAGGACAAACATACCTTTGTCTTTGGCGTGGTATACAAAACTGCGAGTTCCCTCGTTGATTTGCTTGTTGCAGGATATGGAATATGTCCATGGCCAGCTTCTTGAACGGTCCGTCGAGACCGGATGTGGCGCCGTCACATGCCTGCCCGGAGCTCTGACGATGCTACGGTTTAGTGCCTTCCAGCGCATGTCGCGGTACTACTTTGCCGAGACACCATCATTATCTCCATCTCCGTCCCCATCAACAACATCTTCCGCACCGCCTGACAGCTCTGCTATCACAGCATCCCTAATCGACTCCTTCGACTACGCCAAAGCCCACCTAGGCGAAGACCGCTGGCTTACGCATCTCTTCATGATCGGCGCCAAGCGACGCGGCCAGCTCGCTCTATGTCCGGGCGCCCGGTGCAAGACGACGGCGGTTGCTAGCTGGAAAGACCTCGTGCAGCAGCGACGTCGCTGGTTCCTCGGTTTCGTCGCTAACGAAGCTGCTATGCTAACGGATATGCGCTTGTGGCGTCGCTATCCCGTGCTGCTCATAGTCCGTTTTCTCCATTCTACGATACGCACTACGGCCCTGCTGTTCTTCGTTATGATGCTCGCTTTGGCTACTGGCACCGCGTCCATTGTCGAGCTTCCGTTGGGCTTTCTGGCTGTTGCCCTAGGTCTTAATTGGCTGCTTATGATTTACTTTGGCGCAGTGCTTGGTCGTTTCAAGATCTGGCTGTATCCTGTCATGTTTGTCGTCAATCCGTTTTGTAATTGGTGGTATATGGTCTATGCGGTGTTCACGGCTCGGCGACAGACCTGGGGCGGCCCTCGGGTTGATTCGGCTGAAGCTGCCTTGGAGAGTATGACCAAGAATGGCCAAATCGTGCCTAACCTTCTAGCCGTTTCACCGGCATCGTCAGCGGGTTTCAATACGTCATGGCCGGACCAGCTCAATGGTAGATTCGCTCCACCGTAAACAACCCTAGATTAGTCCGTCACTAACCCTTAGAAAAGTTTAGCGTTCAACCCTAACAAGGTTTGGGATTATACGATAAATGATAAATATACGTAAAACAGGTTAACGATATACAATGGATAGAACTCTGGAAAGGAGATTATTGTAGAATATATATCAATTAAATGTGCGTTAAAGGCGTTATCAGATAAAACAGACAAACCCGGAGTAAAGCAACCACGCAAACCAAGAACCTAGTACAAAAGTACAGAGTACCCAATGTCTACTTGAAGTAAAACAAGACAGGAATTAAACCTTCTTGAAGCAATAAAGAAAATGTACAAAACATCATAGCCTACGCCATACATAGTAGTAACAGAAAGATGAACCTGAGCCAAAAAAACCAAGTAAGACTCCTTTCTATCTTGTGGGACCACAAAACAGGGCCCCCCTTCTTTTTCTTCGACTCTAATCACACAAATATATCTAGCACCTTACGCCGCAGCGCCGGTACCCTCAGCACCACCCTCGCTGCTGCTATCGCCCGTCTCCGGATCATCGGTGTACTTATCCCAGTTGGCCAGAACGTGGGCAATACGAGGAGAATTGGTCAAGCGGTACACATCCTCGAAGTACTCCTTGGTCAGAGCGAAAGGACGAGCAGTGACGTTGGGGATGTACTTGCCGACCAGCTTCGATGGATCGATAGTGGTCTTGTTGATCTTCTTGAGTAGGAACGAACGGAAAGGCTTGACACCAGAACGCAGGAAAGTAGAGTGGAAGGGCACGTCGATTCCGCGCAAAGGAATGGTGGCGAAACCACGCTCAAGCTCCAGAGGAGTGGGCTTCTTCAGGGTTGCCTCCATGCATCCGCGGATGACCTTGAGAAGAACGTCTTTGGCTTGATCGATGTTAGCACGGAGCTCGTCAATGTCCAGCTGCTGCTTCTTGAGGAAGTTCGTCACGCCAGTCAGAGTGTCCAGCGCCCGTAGGTCACCGGCACACACGTACTGCATGTTGGCGATGTTGAAGTTGACAATCTCCAGCAGCCAACCAGACTCGGCCGCAACATTGCTGACAACAAAGCGCAGGGCATCCTCGTTGAAAGTCTTCGAGATGCGGCTGGGGTTGACAGCGCACATCGAGTAGTTGGAACGGCCTGCAGCATCACGCTCGACAGCCACCTGCATAGTCAGACCACGATAGAAAACAACCGACACCAGAGACTCGATAGGCATGACGTCAGCCAGAGCAGCCAGAGCAGAGTATTCACCCAGAGAGTGGCCGGCAAAGGTGCTGTCGCGAGCAACAAGACCCTTAGCCTTCATATCTTCAAATGAGGCTTTTTCCATCAGAGTAAGCGCAGGCTGAGTGAACTGGGTCGCTGACAGCAGACCAGTAGGAGACCGGTAAGTGTACGAAGTAGTGTTCTCATCGACCGTCTTGAAGATCTTCTCAGACTTGATGCTGCCATCAGCCGCAACAGTCTCGAATGTCATAGTCATGTAGTTTTGGCGAATCGCCTTACCACGAGGACCACCAAAGTGCACAGTCAGTTCCTTCGGGTTGTTCTTGACGATGTTGGTAATCGAAAAACCGTAGTTATCCATCAGATACTTATCAGCACGATCCCAGACGTCGCGAGCAACATCACTGCTGGCGTATAGATCCATACCCATTCCCTGCTCCTGAGAACCTTGTCCAGTGAAGACGTAAGCAGTGACAGGCTGCTCAATCTCAGCTTCACCAAGCAGAACACTCTCCTCACTTTCTTTGTTGCTAGCCACAACCTTGACAAGCTTGCGACCAGCAATCATACCAACGTGCTGCAGCTGAACCTGAATAGCGTCGTTGGGAAGGACCATGCCGACTAGCGAAGCGTGGAAGCTACGGATACGACCAACGTTGTTCTCCGCAGCCCAGGTCTCGACCAAGCTACGGACAGCAGCGCTCGAGTACATGCCGTGAGTGATCGTACCAGGAAGGTTGGCATAGGTAGAGAACACGCGCGAAACGTGAATAGGGTTGTAATCACCAGATACTCTAGCGTAGTTCTCGTTAGAAGCAGGAGCACGAATAACTAGAGGGGTCTTGCCATGGAGAGGAATGGGGTTCTCAAAGTTGATCGGCTGATCTAGAGGAGAGCCATTGCGATTGAGGTAATCAATGACAGGATTTCCGTGAGAGACACCGGCCTCATAATCGACACTAGCAATCTGGATGATCTCCTTGGTGGGTAGCTCTAAAAGAACAGGTCCGCGAGTCTCCACGCTAGAAAGAACATTTTTGTCCTTGTAACGGACCAGACTCTCCAGTCTGAAAGTCAGGGTCTTGCCAAGCAGCTCAATGCCCTGAGGAATCTCATCAGCCATGAACCACTGCTTAGAGCGCAGCACAGCAATGTCCTTGCTAGTGGCAAGATGCACCTGGACAGGTGTCTCAATCTTGCGTTGGAAGGTGTTCTCGAAGTCAGTGTAGGCACCGCGGTATAGGAATTGCGAAGTGACCTCCATGACAGCCTCATTGTCGCGGTACAAGGTGCCGCAAACCTCGACCATTTTACCAGAGTCCTCGTTGATGACAGCATTGATCTGAGCAGTTGTAGTGATCTCATCACCCTTCTTCAGTGGTTCGGCACCAGGCATCATGCGGAACTGGTTGGAGAGATGGACTAGCTTTAGCAGATCACCATCAATAGTGCGGGGGAATATGGGCTTAGTGATCGCCTTCCAGCCAACAACAATGGCAAAGTCCATAGGAGCAAACATGTCCTTGCCCGGGCGTTCGAGGAAGGCCTCACCAGTGTTGCCGACAGTGTAGACGAAGTCCTTGATGGCCTCAGAAGTAATTATAGACTTGCCACCGTCGAACTTGCTATCAACAGGGGAGTCCAGGTTGAGAGGCTCATCCCCGAACCACGCACGCCAGTAGAATTCCTTGATACGATCGTTACGGCCCTCCATGACCTCACGGATAGGGGCATAGCCCGTCTCGGGGTGGTAAGTGAACTCGAGGGTCAGAGAGACAGGGGATCCAAGAGCAGTGGTATCCTTGATCATGTTGACCGTGATGCGGTTGGCACCAGTAAGTTTCACCTCAATCACATCAACATAGTGGTTGTGGCGAGGCTGCTCCTTGACAATGATGGTGGTCTTCGAAGGGTCATTAGGGTGATTGATTTCAACAAAAAGACCACGCGCAGGAGCAAAGATGCGACGAATGGGGTTGGTTTGGAACTTCTTGCCTTGGACTAGAACATCGGACATTAGAAGAGCGTAGCGCCATGATCGCTTGGGGCCAGCTAGCAAAGATAGCCAAGCATCAGTCGATGGAAGAGTGGCAGCGGGTGACGAAGATAGACGGTAAGTATTCTTGGTTTCGTCATAGGCGACAGTGAGACCCTCGAGATCGATTGGGATCTCGGGATCGATCAAGTTGCCACCGAAGTATTCCACAACAGGAACCTTGGATTCATCCGAAGAGTAAACATCCTTCAGCAGACTCTTGATGTGGCCATCGTGGACACCATCAAGGATGTCCTTGATAGGCTCATCCATCTTGGTAGCGTACTTGATAGCCATAGGACCGTGCAGAATGCAGGTACGGCCAACATCCTGGTCAATGACGGCCTCCAGGTCCTCAGACTGCCACAGAGAGTCCTTTTTGAAGAAGAACTCGAAACTGTCGTCCAGAGTAGGAACGAAAGTAGGAGGCTTCTGGCCACGGCGCTGGCACAGAGTAATGAAGTACTGGACATCCTGGGCATTGATGATCTGCTTATCAGCCTCGGGGTAGTGGGCAAGAATACGCTCGATGGCACTGAAGGGCTCATCAAGATCAGCGTAGCTCTGGATCATGGAGGCCTGGTCGGTAGCAGTGGTGAAACGCTCCTCAACCCGATGGATGAAGTCACCAACGAGGCGAGGGTAGGTAGAATCAATCCAGCGGGACTCATGCTTAACATAGAGCAGATCGACCATACGGCGAACGACCTCACCATAAGTCATATCCTCAAGATCGACAGCTTCACCAGCCTTGTTCCGGCCGAACCAGACCTTTTGGAAATCGGCATTGAGCTTGCGGATGATGTAGTCACGTTGCTTGCGCAGTTCAGGGACACGCTTTTCACGAGGCAGGCTGAAGATCTTTTGATCCATCTCGGCCCAGAAACGAACACCACGAGTAGCCAGCTTGTGGATAGGTTCACCCATCTCGGAACGGACGGTGATAACACCACCAGCAGGGCCAGCATAAGTCTTCTCCCACTCACTGTCAGGGACACCAACGGCATCAATGATGGCCTGTTTGGCGTTCTTACTGGTGTGGCACTCCTTAGCAACCATGGCACGGGAACCGAATAGAACACCGTCAAAAGGCATAGGAGGGTATCCGTAGGCCTTAGACCATTCACCGGTGACGTAAGGATAGGTATCATCAGCACCACCAAATCCACTGCCAGCAACAAGAATGATGTTGTCACGGCGACGGATGCGAGTGTACATCTGAAGGATAGGCTGGTGGAAGTCCTCAAAAGAGTGATGGCCACCGCCACGACCACCAGTCCACTGCAGAATGATAGGGAAAGTAGGGTTAGCCTTGGCGATGTTGATGACAGACTGAATGGCATCGACCGAACCGGGCTTAAAAGCAATGTGCTTCAGGCCTAGAGTCTCGATGTATTCCTGGGCAACCTCGATAGAGGGAACACCGGCACCGATAGTAAGACCCTCAATAGGAACACCCTCGGCACGAAGACGTCCGATCAGAGGGATCTGCCAGCCCATGGCACGGGGGTTGACATAAATGAGGTTGACGGTAATACCACGGCCAGCGGGAATAGCTTTCTCAATCTTGCTTAGAGCAGTGGTGAGAGTCTTGGCGTTGTAGTAACCACCACCAGCCAGCTCAATGTGGTAGCCAGCATTCATGGTAGCGGAAACAAAGTCCCATGGAACAGTAGAAGGAGTCATACCAGCGACCATGACAGGAGGCACACCTAGTAAACGACTCATCTTGGTATCGAGGTAAGTACGGCCGTTCGAAGTCTTGACAAGACGAGGGCCGAATTCCTTCACCCAGTCAATAGCGAACTTGACAGCGTGCTCCTCATCACGATCGAAAAGCTCAGGCTTGTAACCGACCTCGTTGGAGGTACCAGAAACAGATCCAGCCAGGATGACACGAACACCAGTACCATCCTTGTTACGGCTAGTGAGAACACCGATGCCTGAGATACCACCAGGGCCAAAGTCCAGAATGTGCGTAGCGTTAGGAAAAGCAGTAGCCTTCTCCCATTGTACGGTGTCCCGAGTGATTAGCCGGATCAAAGTGGGAATGATGTTACCAGTCGTAGATTTGCGCAGATCCTCGCCAGTGTGAGTATCAAAGACGGGGATACCAAACGATGATACATCAATTTTGACGTCCTTGAGATCTTTATCGATCAACTCGCTAGTCTCGGCAAGATAGGCACTGTGGAAAGGCGCCGTGATAGGCAGGAAGCGGTTGGCGAAGCGAACCTTGCGCTGGCTGTGAGGGATGCGGTTCTGATCAAGACCAGTGGGAGCCTTGACCTTGCGAAGACGGGTGTTCAGACCATACAAGGAGATGGGAGGACCAGCCACGACCATATTCCGAGGGCTGTTGATCAGAGAGATGCCGATGTGACGATCAGTGGGGAGATAGTGGTTGGTTGCATCGATGTGCTTCTGAATCTCGGCTTGAGATAGATCACGGATACTAAGCATAGGGGTGGGAGCACCTTCACCACTCTCGATAGACTCGCTTAGAATAGTAGGAGACAGAGAGGTCTTGGGGAAGGTCTGCTGGCTACGAGCACCAATCCAGAAAAGAATGGTCAAAGCATTGGTGGTGGCCTCACGGAATGACTCCCACGAGTCAGAAGCAGAAATGGCGGCAGCAGTCACGATACCTTGAGAGTGACCAGTAGCACCGCTCATGCGGTCACGGAAGAATCCAGGATGAACACCAAGGACCTTGCAAGTCACTTCGTAATGGGCAAGCTGTACAAGGCCAATAAGTGGCAGACTGATAGGAGCAGCAATGAGGTAGTCGACATCAGGAGTTGACTCTGGGTGAAGGAGCCAGCTCATAACATCAAGGCCCTTGGGGAACAGCTTCTCGGCCTCGGGGTGCTTAGACAGGTTCCGCAGAAGTTCTGACGAGGAAGAGATAAGTTCACTGACGAATGAACCGTAGGTAGTGTGGACTTCTCTCAACTCTTCAAAGTACTCCTCGATGTTGCCCTGGCCACCGAAAATAGCATAGATGGAGGCAGCGCGGTCATCTACTGTCCGCAGCAGAGCAGACTCGTGTGGCTTGATTGCACGGTTGGAAACTGTTCGGGCATTGTAGTAGCTGCTGATGACAGCCAACTTCTTAGAGTCAATTCCAGGCAAAGTGCTAGCAACAGCGTGCACTTCGTTTCCTCTCAGGAACGCACGCTCAAATTCGTTCAAGATTAGACGGAGAACTTCTTCATACGAGCCCTGGGCATCATCTTCGCCCTCCTCGACCTCGACGGCAATGAAGCCAAGATATCTAGCCACCAGCTCAGCCACGGATGAAGGCTCTTCATCCAAAGCTAGCTCATCAGTTGGTGTGGGGAGAGTAGCCAAGAATCTTTCTTTTAGTTGCGAAGCATGGAAGTGTAGGCTGGTAGGAACCAGGAAAGAAGTCTCTAACGAGCCATGGCTCAGAGCGAGAGGGCGTAGAGAGGCATTAGAGCGTGGGGTCGAGACGCCCGTCTGAGGGCCGGTGCCAGTTCCGTACATGACTAGTAGTAAGAGAGGGGTATAATTCGGGGGGGTTGAGACTAGGAGGCACGACTAGAAATTCTGTTGTTTTGGGATCGGTCAGTATATTTGCTGTTGCTATTGGGTGCATGACGAAAACTTACAGCCAACCAGACGATCCAAGCTGAAAAGCAGACTGAAATTGGATCCGGAGTGTGATTTTGTTCAATGGAAAGTGAGCTCGAGAAGAAGAAGGGAAAATAGAGCCAATCCTAAAGAGAAGTCGGGCTGCAATTGGAGAATGGGGGGAGATGATGCAGGCGGACCGGGAAGCGAAGTCGTAAAGGCGAGTATTAGAAAGATCTGTACAAGTAAAGAGCAGAACACACAAGAAGACAATTAAAGAATTGATTCTGCGATGGCCAGAGCTAGAGCTAGTTAGATGACAATGATGGATATGAGGCTCTTGAAGCTAAAGAAAATAGAAAAAGGGTGATAAAGGAGAAAGAGAAAGAATCAATGGACAAAACGAAGCTCGTCTGGAGGGCAGGCACTGAGGATTTTGGCAAACGAATATTCATTGCCAGAGTGATAGCCAACCCGAGAGAAAGAGAGGGCAATTGCTGAGAAGCGGAAGGCGGTGGACCAGCGGTGGGCACAACAACATGCAACGGCTCAACTACAATAAAAACGGCAGTACTTTTCCAGTCGTCTAGATCCCGTCACCAAGATTCATGTAAAGATAGGACAGGCAGCTAGCTTAGAAGCCTTTTTCAGTACAAGTACAACAAGTACAGCACAGCATAGGTCGTGTCATTGGTACTAACTTTTTTGTGTTGGACGTTTTGTTCCTGAAGCATGTCAGCTATTTGCAGCCACACTATAAGTACAGCTAACGAATCGGTTGCCTACTCTGTACACTTGAATTTGTTCAATTGAATTGCCCCACTACGTTCTGCGCCGCTGGGATCTATTTGGCTGGGAATTCTGATTTGATGGGCTCAACGAGTGGGAATTTGACAGTGCAGTTGCGGCGTTGGTACCCGCCAGCACCGGGCTCTAAGTCCCCTGTCATTTCCCTTTTAGGACATGTCGCTAGGATAGTTAGTAAGAAAACCAAGCACAAAATGGCTATTGCCCACCAAGGATATGTTGTCGGTGTTTGTTGGGAGGGCCCACACCCCCATCCTATTTTTCTATAAGCTACATACAGACTTGCAGATTCAATATACTATGACATGTTCGCTACTTAAGGCTGCCAATTCGAATGCGATATGTCCTGTTTCAATCCTTCGGCCCTGGAATATTGAGAATAATACGTGGAAGAACCCTTACATTCGCACTAACACCAGAGGGGACCCTTAATGATAAGGTTCTGTCGCCGATGTTTTAGTGGCCTGTTTGTACTAATATTTGTACCGGTGCGAATTATGCCACTGCTATACTTTGCACTGTCTCACACGTTTTACTTGCTGGGTCCCCAACATCAACGCGCCAGTACCAACACAAGAATTTACTGGTATGAGCAGTCAATGATAAGGCTTCTGATGTTGAGATGTGTTACCATATTCATTATCTGCATTCAACAACATTGGTGTAAGTACTTTGACTCGCCACCCCTACAAAGCCAATTGTCTTCTTGTCTTCTTACTACGTATTGTTGTTTCTTTGTCTCATTACGGACAAATTGCCTCCCAGACCGGCCTTCAGCAACCCTAACATACATATATATGTATGTGTAATAGTACTAAGAAAGACTTGGTGTTCACGTTAGACTGGGCAGGCAGCAGCCCCTCGCATCTTCTTCCCACCAAGAACTTCGGTTTTTTTTACATGTGAAAACCACATCCGATGACAAAACCCATATCCATCACGCCTTAGGATGGATAGTTACAATGTCGATCCATGATAGTGGAGTATTGAAATATTGGAATAAAGGAGACAGACAGAATGGTCGTGTGTGCATGACAAAGTGCAACCTTGGCTGGGTTTTTTCACTACGTAGACCCTCCGAAAGTGAAGTAAATACTGGTACAATTCGTTGTATCCAACCTCTATTTCCGCTGCCAGCTCCGTTGAGATAACAGCCGAGCAGTCTCCATCCTCATTCATCCTTTCCCGCGTATTATATATAGGCATCCGCCCAGCAAAATACAGCATTGTTAGTACCCAACGCTTCTCCTAATCATTTTACAAATGAGATACAACTATGTTTCTAATATGTATACATGTACGTTATACAGATGAGCATGTACAGATATCTGTATGTACAACTAAATCACCATGCCTGTTCAGACCATCTCAAAGCCCCACTTCTCATCCCACCAGTCTAGCCATAATCCTTGGTGCAGCTGTAAGCACGGGCTGGAACGCACTCTTGTGGTCGCTTTTTGGTGTTCCAGCGAGCTAGGCTGAGAGTTGTGGTTGGTCTTTCGTCATCTAAACGAGTAAATAAAGGGGATCGAAATCCAACGGCCATGGCTCAACTCCCGAATGGATGGGGCTCTGCTGGCGTGGCAGTCACATTATTGTATACCGCTTTACTAAAAATCGAACACATTACTTTATTGATTGTCGTGGTCGGCGGCAAGTATATGCTTATATCTTGACCAATTACTACAGTACTCAAGGTAACAAACTTGGAGAACAATAAAGGGTCAAAACACCAACATGAACATGACGAGCTACTCTCATATGAACTTGTATGAACCGTGCAAATTAATACACATGTTGTTTTCAATGGTGTTCGTTTTCTGCTCGAGTCGGCCTAGCCGGAACAATGCTTAATTACATATACGTCTTGATCACAAGCCAGGCGGATTTTTGGTGGCCGGATAGAGGCTAAAATCCGATAACTATCGTATCTGTAGTTGTAACTGTTGCGGATGCCGTATACCGGTCAAAGCCAAACGGATTGCAATCTTTCTGACTCGTTGCTGGCGTGTCACAACGCAAGTATTAGCAAGCGGCCAATAAATAATTCAATCAAGTGTTTGGATAGGCAGCCGTTAATATACGTGGATTATCTGATACTTCCGGCCAGATGTTGATGGCTAATTATTATTCCAAATGAACGGGAAAATATAGCTATCCCTCAACGTTGAGTCTCGCAAGTTCCCACCCACCACACCAATCGACTAATTGGGTTCCTTCTGTCCTAGGCTGATAGACAAACAGATATTGTCAAGACCTGTGATACTTAGGTATGAAAACCCTATCGCACAAAAGCAAAATTCATGCATTCGCGTATGGTTATTACCGTAGCTTCATTGGTCAACAGTAGCGAGAAGCAATGTTAAACTTCCCCAACAACGGATAAGCGGACTGATCGATGTAGTCTGGCAATTGCTCAACTCTATTACCAAGCACTCGCACAAGATGACAATGGAATCCATTGGAATGGTACACGGCAACCCTAACAATGGTTGACCCGTCGACATAGGAGCTTTGGTCGCTGGACAGAGGCTACTAGACTTCCACGTTCAACCGAACAAGGGAGAGCTGGAGCTTGGGATGGCCGACTATGTATGTACCATGCATGTACTAGTACAAATGTCCTTAGTTGTACTTTGCTAGTATGGCCCCAATGGAAATTGTGGGGAAAAATAGCTTGGTCAAAGTGGGTGCTTCCCAATTAGATCTAGCACTAGGTGTATCCGGTTGGGAAAATTGCCAAACTTTTTTCCTAGTGGTAGAAGCTCTGTAAATAATTGGAATGCTCTTGTTGCTGTAAGTTGGTTTGTTTGTTGCATCAACGCCCCCAAAGCATTGAATGTGCTTCCGCTCAACGATCTCTCGCTGAATTTTACCGTCGACGTTGTAAGTACTATCCATCTAGTCTGAATTGTCAGTGTGATAACGTCTCAACTCTTTCTATAGTCTGCTTACTACTTTACTTGCACTTGTCTTGCTAAACCTTCTAAGAGACCGTGGATGCCATTTTGTGCCCACTCTCCTTTCTCTGCAAGGGCCCCTCCATTGATCCAATTCCATACAAAACTTCCGTATCTGCTGCGGCCTCGCGAGACGTCAAGCTTCCTGAAGCCTTGCTTTGTTCTTTTTTCTTTCTTCCCACCTATTTTGCTCCTGATACCCTCTTAACGTCTGTTTTTGACGCTTCTCTTCCCTCTCTTTTTGATCTATGATCCAGGTCTGACATCGAAACAGCCCTCTATCACTATTCAGCCTGATCGTATTCTTGTCTTCCTACCTTAATTTTATATTTTGTCGACGTTGCTTATTCACTTGGAAGTTGAGCATTATCCAATTGATCTTTCATCTTCCCAACGGCTCGCCAATTCGTCTCTAATAGTTGCCTCACGAAACTCACACACACAAAATGCGACCCGAAGTCGAACAAGAGCTTGCTCACACGCTGCTCATTGAGCTGCTAGCATACCAATTTGCCTCTCCTGTTAGATGGATTGAGACCCAAGATGTCTTCTTGGCTGAGAAGACTGCCGAGAGAATTGTTGAGGTTGGCCCTGCTGACACTCTCGGTGTGATGGCTAAGCGCACACTGGCTAGCAAATATGAGGCCTTCGATGCTGCCAAGTCTGTCCAGCGTCAGATTTTGTGCTACAACAAAGACGCAAAGGAGATCTACTACGATGTTGACCCTATCGAGGAGGAACCTGAAGCTCCTGCGGCCTCTAGCAGTGACGCTTCCGCCCCAGCTGCCGCTGCCGCTGCTGCCCCGACGGCCGTTGCGCCCCCCCCCCCTGGCGCTGGCCCTGCTGCTCAGGTACCCGATGCTCCAGTACAAGCAGTGGAGATCGTGCGCACTCTTGTTGCTCAGAAGCTCAAGAAGCCCTTTCTCGATGTTCCCTTAAGTAAAGCTATCAAAGACCTTGTTGGTGGTAAGTAAACTCTTAAAAGCGATACAGACTCATTCGATAACTAACAACACATCTCTGTAGGTAAATCAACACTCCAAAATGAGATCCTAGGTGATCTTGGCAAGGAATTCGGCTCAACACCTGAAAAGCCTGAAGATACTCCCCTTGACGAGCTAGGTGCTGCCATGCAAGCTACATTCGATGGCCAGCTTGGCAAACAGTCCCAGAGCTTGATTGCTCGTTTGATATCATCTAAGATGCCTGGTGGTTTCAACATCACTGCTACTAGAAAGTATCTTGAGTCACGCTGGGGTCTAGCCCAAGGCCGCCAGGATGGTGCTCTTTTGCTTGCTCTCACAATGGAACCCCCTGCTCGTCTGGGCTCAGAAGGCGATGCTAAGGCCTTCTTGGACTCCGTTACCCAAAAGTATGCTACTAACGCTGGAATCAGCCTGTCTTCTGTTTCGGCTGCTGGTCCGGCTGGTGGTGGTAGCGGTGGCGGTATGATAATGGACCCTGCCGCTATCGATGCCCTTACCAAAGATCAGCGTGCTCTCTTCAAGCAGCAGCTTGAACTTCTGGCTCGCTACCTGAAGATGGATTTGCGTGCTGGTGACAAAGCTTTCATCAACTCTCAACAGACCGAGAAGGTTCTTCAGTCACAGCTGGATCTGTGGACCGCTGAGCACGGTGATGTTTATGCTGCCGGTATTGCGCCCGTGTTCAGCCCCCTCAAGGCCCGTGTCTATGATTCATCCTGGAACTGGGCTCGTCAAGACTGTCTGATGATGTACTACGATATCATCTTCGGTCGTCTCCAGGCTGTTGATCGTGAAATTGTCTCTCAATGCATCCGTATCATGAACCGCTCCAACCCCACTCTTTTGGACTTCATGCAATATCACATCGACAACGTTCCAACTGAGCGTGGCGAGACCTACAAGCTAGCCAAGGAGCTTGGTGCTCAGCTGATTGACAACTGCCGTGACGTTTTGAACATTGCCCCTCACTACAAAGATGTCGCTGTCCCTACCGGCCCTCGTACTACTGTCGATGCTAAGGGTAACTTGAACTACGAGGAGGTTTCTCGCGCTAGCTGCCGCAAGCTGGAACACTACGTCCAGCAAATGAGCGAGGGTGGAAAGATTTCCGAGTATGGCAACCGCACCAAGGTTCAGAATGACCTGCAGCGCATCTACAAGCTGATCAAGCAGCAGCACAAGATGTCCAAGACCTCCCAGTTAGAGATCAAGAGCTTGTATGGTGATGTCCTTCGCTCTCTTGCCATGAACGAGAGCCAAATCATCCCCAAGGACAACGGAAAGACCAGCGCTCTCAAGAAGAAGTCTGCCAACAAGGGCAAAGTTGAGACCATTCCATTCCTGCACCTCAAGCGCAAGACTCTTCACGGCTGGGATTACAGCAAGAAGCTCACTGGACAGTACCTCAACTGCCTCGAGAAGGCTGCTCGTGATGGTGTCACCTACCAAGATCGTCACGTACTAATGACTGGTGCTGGTGCCGGCTCCATTGGTGCCGAGGTTCTTCAGGGCCTCATCAGCGGTGGCGCTAAGGTTGTCGTTACTACTAGTCGCTTCTCTCGTGAAGTTACCGAGTACTACCAGTCTATGTACACCCGCTACGGTGCTCGTGGCTCCCAGCTGATTGTTGTCCCCTTCAACCAGGGCAGCAAGCAGGATGTTGAGGCTTTGGTTAACTACATCTACGACACCAAGACCGGCCTGGGTTGGGATCTGGACTTCATTGTTCCCTTCGCCGCCATTTCTGAAAACGGCCGCCAGATTGACGACTTAGACTCCAAGTCTGAACTTGCCCATCGCATCATGCTTACCAACTTGCTGCGTCTATTGGGTGCTGTCAAGAAGCAGAAGTTCGAGCGTGGCTTTGAGACTCGCCCTGCGCAGGTTGTCCTTCCTCTGTCTCCTAATCACGGTACTTTCGGTAACGATGGTCTCTACTCTGAGTCCAAGCTGGGTCTGGAGACCCTCTTCAACCGTTGGTACTCCGAGTCTTGGGCCAACTACCTTACCATTTGCGGTGCTGTCATTGGTTGGACCCGTGGAACTGGCCTCATGGCTGGCAACAACATTGTTGCTGAAGGCGTCGAGGCCTTCGGTGTGCGTACTTTCTCTCAGCAGGAGATGGCTTTCAACCTTCTAGGTCTCATGTCGCCCGCTATTGTTGATATGTGCCAGACTGAGCCTGTCTTTGCTGACCTAAACGGTGGCCTGCAATTCGTCCCCCACCTGAACGAGACCATGACTAAGCTTCGCACCGATATCATGCAGACTAGCGAGATCCGCAGGGCTGTTTCTAAGGAGACCACCATTGAAAACACTGTCGTCAACGGTGCTGACTCCGAAGCTGCATACAAGCGCAAGGTCGTTCAGCCCCGTGCTAACATCAAATCCGACTTCCCCAAGGCTCTTGACTGGGACTCTGAAATTTCTCCCCTGAATGAAAAGCTCAAGGGCATGGTCGATCTGGAGAAAGTTGTCGTTGTCACTGGTTTTGCCGAAGTCGGCCCTTGGGGTAACTCTCGTACTCGTTGGGAAATGGAAGCCCATGGTGAATTCTCTCTCGAGGGTTGCGTTGAAATGGCCTGGATCATGGGCCTGATCAAGAACCACAACGGCCCTATAAAGGGTAAGCCTTACTCTGGCTGGGTCGATGCCAAGACTGGCGATCCTGTCGATGACAAGGACATCAAGGCCAAGTACGAGAAGTTCATTCTCGACCACAGCGGTATCCGTCTAATCGAGCCGGAGTTATTCGACGGTTACGACCCCAACCAAAAGCAACTCCTTCACGAGGTTGTTATTGAGGAAGATCTGGAGCCTTTCGAGTCTTCCAAGGAGACTGCTGAGGAGTTCAAGCGTGAGCATGGCGATAAGGTTGAGATCTTTGAGATCCCCGAGTCTGGCGAGTACACTGTCCGTATGAAGAAGGGTGCTTCTCTTTGGATCCCCAAGGCTCTTCGCTTCGACCGCTTGGTTGCTGGCCAAATTCCTACTGGCTGGGATGCCAAGCGTTACGGTGTTCCCGATGATATCATCAGCCAAGTTGACCCCGTTTCTTTGTACGTTCTAGTTGCCGTTGCTGAAGCTTTGCTGTCTGCAGGTATCACGGACCCCTACGAGTTCTACAAGTACGTTCATGTCTCGGAGGTCGGTAACTGTATCGGTTCCGGTATGGGTGGTTCTTCCGCTCTACGTGGTATGCACAAGGCTCGTTATCTTGACCAGCCTATGCAAAACGATATTCTGCAAGAGTCCTTCATCAACACCATGAGTGCTTGGGTCAACATGTTGCTGCTGTCTTCTTCGGGTCCCATCAAGACCCCTGTCGGTGCTTGTGCTACTGCTGTTGAGTCAGTCGACATTGGTTATGAGACTATTGTTGAAGGTAAGGCTCGTATCTGCTTGGTTGGTGGTTTCGATGACTTCGGTGAGGAGGGCTCGTATGAGTTCGCCAACATGAAGGCTACTTCCAATGCTGTCGATGAGTTTGCCCATGGCCGTACCCCCAAGGAAATGTCTCGTCCTACCACTACCACCCGTAACGGTTTCATGGAGTCCCAGGGCAGTGGTGTCCAGGTCATCATGACCGCGAAGCTGGCACTCGAGATGGGTGTTCCCATCTACGGTATACTAGCATTGACTACTACGGCCTCCGACAAAATCGGTCGTTCCGTCCCTGCTCCAGGTCAGGGTGTTCTCACAACTGCCCGCGAGCACGCTGGCAAATTCCCCTCGCCTCTGCTTGATATCAACTACCGCCGTCGCCAGATTGATCTTCGCAAGAAGCAGATCAAGCAATGGCAGGAGTCTGAGCTCGAGTACGTCTACGATCAGGTACAGGCTATCAAGGCCCAGGGCGGCGACTTTGATGAGAAGGAATTCACCAGTGACCGCATCTACCACATCAACAAGGAGGCTGCTCGCCAGGAGTCTGAGGTTCTTTCTAGCCTTGGAAACTACTTCTGGAAGAAGGATCCTTCGATTGCTCCTCTGCGTGGTGCTCTGGCAACCTGGGGACTTACTATCGATGATCTAGATGTTGCCTCATTCCACGGTACTTCTACCAAGGCCAACGACAAGAACGAGTCTTCGGTCATTTGCCAGCAGCTACAGCACCTCGGCCGCAAGAAGGGCAATGCTGTTCTCGGTATCTTCCAGAAGTACCTGACTGGTCATCCCAAGGGTGCTGCTGGTGCTTGGATGATGAATGGCTGCTTGCAGGTCCTAAACACGGGTCTGGTCCCTGGTAACCGCAACGCCGACAATGTCGATGAGGTCATGGAGAAGTTTGATCTGATTGTGTACCCCAGCCGCAGCATCCAAACCGACGGTGTCAAGGCCTTCTCGGTCACTTCATTCGGTTTCGGCCAGAAGGGTGCCCAGGCTATCGGTGTCCACCCTCGTTACCTATTCGCCACGCTTGACAAGGCTACCTACGAGAACTACCTGGAGCGTCTGGAATCTCGCCAGAAGAAGGCTTACCGCTTCTTCCATAACGGCATGATCAACAACAGCATATTCGTTGCTAAGGCACACTCGCCATACAGCGATGAGCAGCTGAGCAACGTCCTGTTGAACCCTGATGCCCGTGTGTCTGAAGACAAGAATACCTCTGAGCTGACCTACCCCGACAACTTCATGGGTCTATCAGAGAGGTCTCAGAACACGCCACAGGCCCGCGAAACTAATCAGATGGTTGAAGCTCTAGCCCTTGGAGTCCAGTCTGAGAACAACAAAGTTGGTGTTGATGTTGAGGACATCTTGGCTATCAACATTGAAAACGAGACCTTCATCGAGCGTAACTTCACGGCTGATGAGATCGCATACTGCCGCAGTGCTCCTAGTCCGCAAAGTTCATTTGCCGGCCGTTGGAGTGCCAAGGAGGCTGTGTTCAAGTCTCTTGGTGTCGACTCCAAGGGTGCCGGCGCTGCTATGAAGGAGATTGAGATTATCCGTGGCGAGAACGGCGCTCCTAGCGTCAAGCTATCGGGTGAGGCTGCCGCTGCTGCTTCCAAAGCCGGCGTCAAGACCGTCAGTGTCTCGATCTCACACTCGGATACACAAGCTGTTGCTGTTGCTGTTTCTACCTTCTAAGTTCTCTACTGAGCTTTGATATGGTGTGATATGTTTATCTTGTTTCCGTTCCATATTCATTTCTTGTCATCGGGCTTCTATTTCTATTTGTATCTCTTTTATTATAGAGGTTGATGTTTGTTTGCATTGTATCTGTCTGTTTTCCGGCCGGCTTATGTTTTGTAATGATGTTTTTGTTTTTCTCTCATGACGCATGTTATCACTGTTGCGCCTTTCTTCTTATTACTAGTCCGTTTCTTAATCTCTACTGTTATTGCTGGCGGTGGATGGTAAAGAAAAAAGTTATGTAGAGATAGTTGGCTTGCTGGAGTGCATGTTAGATTTTTCTACTACGCAGATGTGAGTGAGTAGTAGTTGTTCTCTATCTAAATTATATAATGATTCTATTCAATCTAACTTGCCCAATCCTCAATGATGGTATGTGTTCAAAAATGAGTGAATTTCCTTACTTTTATTGTAAGCATTACCAGCAAAATCGGCGGTATGCGAAGCGACGGCCAGTTGAGCTTCGAAATTCAATTTCTGTTGTAGCGAATCAGCAGTTCTTAGAATCCCGAGATAGCAAAAGTTAAGCCGCTAACGCTAGCGTACTAATAGAGTAATTATTACGTGGGGAAGCTCATTATGGTCCTGCGGTTTCCGCGGCACGTACAGAGAACGGCCGCTATAGAAGTTAACAAGTTGACAAGTAATCTCTAAGCCTTATGTAGTTTATATTTGTAAGGTAGGATTCTAAGGGCATGAAAGTTGAGTTGAGCTGAGATATATCGCAGTAGTTGTGCTTCTTCTCTTGGCTTCGCTTCTTTCTTGTGCTTCGTTCGCTTTTGGTGCGTTGTTCATTATCTCCTTGCTGACTTACATCCCAGAATCAGGGGCTTATCAGTGCCATTTTCTTATCTTCCACAGATGCTATAAGTGAAGCAATGTTCTCCTCCTCTATATATCTTTTTCTTTTCTTTGAAATAAGATTTGTCTTTTTCTCTTGCTATTATTTAGCTTTTACATTGTCCTTTACATGTATCCTACATAACCCTACAACAAAGCCGGATTTAACCCTCGGAATCCAGTCATCTACATTGTTTTCCCGCCACTTGAAATAGGGCCAAAAGATCAGGATCTAGAACAGTACAGCTTTATAGTGTGTGACAAGAAGTGATTTACAACTACTTCTTGGCAGTATTGTATACATAAATAAGGCATCCGACTTGAAACTGTCACAAATGAAGCACCATACAGAGCATATTACTATAATTCTGAGACACTAGAGCTACAAAAAAGAGCATCTTGTGAGAGCTTACTCTAGGCAATATAAAAGACGCAACTCCCATATTAGTTGTCCTTTTCCATTTCAAGGTATCCATCACTTTCAACCCTAAAACACGTACACCGACGACACCATGAGTCTAGCCCCCCCATCCCATAGTTTATTCCTCGGGACCTTCATCCATAGCAAGAGCCGCGAGGAACTAGAATACTGGCATGAAGCTGCTGTGGCAGTGTCCTCGGAGGGCTTAATTGTAGCCATCGAGAAGGACTACAGTGAAGAAAAAGCCCTCAATGAGTTTTTGCCAAAACTTGGCTGGGATAAGTCTAATGTTACAATCATCAAGACAAGCGGCCTACAATTCTTCTTCCCGGGTTTTATAGGTACAATTTTACCATTGAGCCATCGAAGCTATCGAACCCATACTTACGTTTACCAACAGATACCCACGTCCATGCGTCTCAGTACCCCAACGTCGGCATCTTTGGCAAGTCTACATTGCTCGACTGGCTCAACACGTACACATTTCCACTAGAGAGTAGTCTAGCCGACACCACTAAGGCTAGCCGTGTATATACGGCCTGTGTGCGGCGAACGCTTTCACACGGTACGACGACGGCGGCCTACTATGCCACGCAATCTCCAATCTCTACGGCCTGTCTAGCCGATGTCTGTCTAGATCTCGGCCAGCGCGCTTTGATCGGTCGTGTCTGCATGGATCACGCCTCCATGTGTCCCGAGTATTACCGTGACGAGACCGCCGCCGAGGCCCGTCTTGCCACCCAACAGAGCATCGATTATATTCGTCAGAAAGATTCCGCCTATGCACTAATCAAGCCCGTATTGACACCACGCTTTGCGCCGTCTTGTTCATCTGAGGCCATGAAGGATCTCGGCGCCATCGCCCAAGAGACAGACTTGCCCGTGCAAACGCACATCTCCGAGAATTTATCCGAGTGCGCACTTGTCGCCGATATGTTCCCGGGGGCCGGCTCGTATACCCATGTGTACGACATGCATAACCTACTTACGCCGCGTACGATCCTCGCCCACGGAATACATTTGTCTGAGGAAGAAGCTTCGCTAATAGCACTACGCAAGAGTAAGATCTCACACTGCCCCTGCAGCAACAGCTGTATCACGAGCGGTACGGCACGGATTCGTTGGCTCTGGGGTCATGGTATAGACGTGGGCTTGGGAACGGACATGTCGGGCGGATACTCGCCGAGCGTGCTAGAGGCAGCACGTCAGGCGGCGCTTGTTTCACGCCATGTGGCTATGGGCATGGACGAAGGCGAGGCTAAAGAACGAACAAAGCTCACGGTCGAGGAAGTTCTGTATTTGGCCACTATGGGCGGTGCGGTCGTGGTGGGCATGGAGGATAAGATAGGCTCTTTCGCTGTGGGCAAGCAGTGGGATGCGATTCAGGTCGCCTTGGCGGCTGTTGGGGACGATGGAGAACGTGAAGCTGGAAACATTGATGGAGGAAATGTCGATATCTTTGGGTGGGAGTCGTGGGAAGAGATGATTGCCAAGTGGCTGTATAACGGCGATGACAGGAACTGCATTAGGGTTTGGGTCAAGGGCAAGATGGTACATGAGCGGCGGTGAAGAAGATAATGCTAACAAGATACTTAAAGATCAATAATGATGACAGAGTTAATGAAGTACTTAAACTATTGGTACCTCGTTTTGATATCTCAAAGCCAAAAATGAAGAGAAATATGACGATTACGGTCAATTAGCAAAAAAGAATTCACGTTTTATATTGACCCCAACCCGATTTGAACGGATAACCTTTTGATCTGGAGTCAAACGCGCTACCGTTGCGCCATGAGGCCTTCTTGATGATGTTGTTGTGTTGTTGTTGTTGTTGTTGTTGTTGTTGTTCTATTTATCCTCTTGGATCTATATAGTCTATCAACAATTTCTCCACACGAGTAGTATATTTTCAAGCGTAAAACCATCGCCGCCCATCATTTTCGGATCATTTGTTATCAATCTGAGAAACAGAAGAGCGAGAGCTTCCTCCC
>LJZU01000212.1:0-59513 GCA_001513805.1 Davidsoniella virescens | reverse complement strand
CCCCCCCCCCCCCCCCACACACACTCGCCAGAATCATTTTTTAGTGAACCATGTACATACTCGAAATATTCACTGTGTCGCCATCACTCAAGGCTATGCATCGTAAAGCTCATAAATTATATTGATTTTTCTAAAGGTTAGTGTGGTGGTGGTATAATGTATCCTACGAACTATACAGATACAGATACAGTTCATTGGAATCTTTGTTGATACGTAGTTTTACAGCCGCCTGAAATTTCCCTTTCACAGAGCCAAGTGTTCTAAAATGAGGACCCACTGTCTGTTATAATGCGTGCTATACATACAGATACATATATTTGCCACCAACAACGACAATAGTGTACCTAAAATAACAGAACACCCGCCAACGCATATCTTCTCACAGAATAGCCAATATAACTACAATCGTACTGCATATACAGATACATATCTCGTCATATAATGTGACTATACACCATACTATATTTACACAATATGTGTGTAAATAATATAGTCTTCCACCGTCGGCTTTTCCTTGTAATTTAATCGTACAGTCGACTTGTTTCTGGGTTGTCCAGGCTCTTTACCTATCTATACGTATTACATAGTTAGTGTCCTATGTAGATATGTATTCACTTGGATTCTCTACTCCATCTCATTGCCCTTGCTCTATTCATCGTTGCATCATTCCTGCATCGCTACGGAGTCAATCAGTTTCGCCCCATCCATCTCAAACAATCTTATCACACTGAGTTCAGGTGCAAGATGCAGATGCAGATGCATCATCCTCACACTCAGACATTATAACTGGTAGCTTGGACTTCTGGTTCTTACCCTTCTCTTGCTCCTTGTCTTGCTCCGGAGTCACCTCCTCCCCTCCATTTTAAAACTAGGCCTTGTAGCTTTCTTAGCTATGACTTATCACTATAACCAAAATTATAGCGGTATATGTAATTGTATGTACATGTATGTACTGCATTGCCACTGTACTCTCACGATAGAATATACATAGAAATACGCATGCACGAGCCTCTTTTTCTTCAGATCCCCCGAGCCTATCGTTTTTATCGTCTGGCCTGGAACAAGCCAACGTGATCGCCCTGGAACGAAACAAAGGAGACTAGATTCATGTTCAAAAAAAGTATTCATCCCTTCTCTACCATCACTAACGACAGCTATATGATTCTTAATCAATGAAGACACTGTGTATTACAAGTCAAGGCTAAGCTTCTTGTCTAGAATGAAATGATGTAGTGGTGGTCTAGCATGTTCCTTCAAAATAAACTGCTGAATGCATCCGCGCAACCATGACATAACCGCCTACACTGCACCTGACATTACTTGTATATTATCATCATGTACCCATAGTTTTGCAAGATAACTATCTGTACACCACCACCGACATTTAAACTTACCTCCATCACATGTACAAGTCGCCAACTGTGTACAAATTTTATGCCACATGGCGTAACATCATCACGTGTGATACTGCATCACAAGTGAGGTGCCAGCCTCCATCTTTTATGACTTTTGACTTTAGATTATGGTATTCTATGTATAACGACCTACATGCTTCATCTCCGTCTCTATCTCCAATGTGATACAAACGACATTTCTCCACCGATAACTAGTGGAACGGATAGAGATGAAAGAAGTTAGAGTCCCAGTAAAGCGCGAAGTCTGATGTCAACGCCCAAGATTCCCAGTCATCTCTGCATTTCCCAAAACGCGCCTCAAATAATGCCAGATGATGGCAATATTAAGACTTGTAATATGACAAGTTTGACCATATATATAGTAGAGTCATGATGTTCAATCCAGCAACTCGTTGTTCTATACAACCTTCCTTTTGTTCTTCTTTTATGGACTTTTCGTTCTTCGTGTGGATTAGGACAGCCCTAGCGGTCGCCAGATGAGTTACTATCTAAAGTAGTAAGCATACCGGCGTCTACTTCACCAATAGTGATGCCATTGACCTGCTCGAGGGCCGCCAGCCGAGCTGCTCTGCCATCCTTTTTGCGGGGCACGGGCGCTATAAGACAAAAACAAAAAGTTAGTAAAGATTTAGAGATAGCCCTACGGCCTAGGATGAAATAAACATACCTCTGCCATTCTCTTGGACATAGAAGCGGCGTAGTAAAGCAACGGCTTCATCGCGCCCCCATCCACCTTCCACATCATAGCCTCTGCCGACCGGACCACCATCAGTTCCCTGTGCCAACTGAGTCTTGTCGAGCTTCTTGCAGTTCTTGTGTATGTTGAAGACACCGCCCGTGCCTCCAAACTTGTCATTGACAGCGCCAAAGAAAACCTTTCTTATACCGAGCTGGCGGAGAAAAGAAGCACACATAACGCATGGCTCCACAGTGACGTATAAGGTGCAATCGTGGAAAAACTGCGGGTTGAACTTTTCCTCCGGCCACCACTTTTGCCCGTATGGGAATAGATAACTCTTGGCGACGTCATCTTCGCTAACATCTTCGTGCTCAACCTTAACACGAGTAGCTGCCTGGACTGATGAGGAGATACTTGGTGCATAGCTCGAGATGCTCGTCGCGATGCTAGTCATAGAGCGAGCATCAAAGTTGTTATCAACTGCTAACATAGCAGCAGCAGCGGCGGCGGCTTCAGCAGCCTTACGAGCTTGGTTGCTCTCATGGAAAGCACGGGCAGATTTTGCGGCATCCGCGAAAGAAACATCGGCACCATGTTCTCTTGCCTGACTAAGAAGAGAACATACAGCCATGAACTCAGCATGGCGGGTGCCATTGCGGGTAACGTTGGTGGCGTTCATGCCCTTGGCAATAACCTTTCCATCGTATACAAGCACACAGCCAACTGGTGTTTCGTTCGTACGTAGGGCAAGACGAGCCTATATAAATAGCAAACTAGATTAGCTTTCATGTAATACAATGCAAAGGATCTTTTGTTCCATATTTACCATTTCAAGGGCGGCTTGGGTGAAGGCCTCATGTATAGCGTCATCCTCAGGACTACGCTCCGGACGACCGGCTTCACCGAGGGGAACTAGAGGTCTTAAGGGGGCAAACGAATGGGTGCTGCCTGTGAATGAGGGACGGCCAGATATGGAATCTGACACATCGTCGCCACTAGCACAGGCAGACTCGGTTGGAGTACCAATTCCGCCGATATCACTGCGGGTGCAGGTGGCAGTGGTGTTGGTGATATCACCCAAAGCTTGACCTTTAGGCATTTTGGGTTCGGCGTATGAGAGTGGAATTTGATCAACTAACGATGAATCTGTAGATTCTGATTTGGAGTTTGCAAATGCCGAGAAAACTTTGCGAGGCGCTTTCTGGACAATCCGGGCAGCTGACACGAAGTAACCACGGGCTTTGGAAAGCGGCGACACTGACGACGAGGCAGATGATGATGACAATCTTGATGTTCTCGATGTTGATGGGACACTAAAAAGTTGATTTAGTTGTTGTTGATGTTTATGTTTTTGGTCAGGCTGTTGTTGTTGCTGTAGACTACTCGAAGTGTGCTCTCTACTAATGGCAGGAGTGCCATCAGTGGCAGCAATAGCCGCCATTTCGTCTGATGATCTCGAAGTAGCTACCATATTCGTTCGATAGTTGTTTAGTGGTTCTACTGGCATTTTCGGGTTCAATCAGGTGTGATAGTGATTGAAACAAAAAGGATAAAAGGAAGGAGCTTGCTTGTTGGCACAAACAATCGGTCTTTGACTACTCGTATGAGGCGGTAGTTGCGACTTGAGTGATTTCTTGATGCCTAAGGCTGGTGCGAATGGCTTCTCAGATATCTTCCCTAGATCTAAGATTATGTGGGCTACCCAAGAGAAGCCTATAAGATGGGCAGAATCGTGTTGACGACACAAGACGGACTCTAGTTTTCGAAGGCAATAAGACGTAGCATAAACGTTCATCAAGTAACAAACAGACGGTCAATATGACACCAAACTCTATATTTCTAGTCTTTTCGATCCTGTCCCAGGTGCAACTTGAGAGAGTTAACAAGACAATTCTTGACGATGAATAGGTCAGTGATTGCAGCAGTAAGGACGCGATTAAGTCGGAATTCTGAAATTCGATACAGTTGATGACACTAGGATATGTAGATGGTGATAGTTTCTTGTCATGCAAGTTCTGTGCAGAAACCCTCGAAAGGCTATTGTTGAAGCAGACATAAAACTCACTAGCTATTATAACCTATCCTGTAAATCGATATCAAAGCTGCAACTATTCGCTTCTGCAAGAAGAATTGGCAAACTAACCACAAGCCGACGAGGCAACGCGATGTTCCGCAACACGGAAAGATATATAGGATTGCAATAGATTAGAATCAATAGTGCGGTACTAAATGTCATCGGTTATTCGATGAGTTCCAGTAGGGTTTGCAACGCTGAGTAGTAGACTGCAGAGCGATATCTAGAGTTGTCGATTGATCCGATGGCCTTTTTTCTTCCTCGACAGATGAAAACTGAAATGAAGATGGGATCTTTATCCCTTTCGTCTGTAATTTGATGAGTTGGCACTCGTTGAATCAATACCAGACTTTGGTTTTACGCCATGTCGTACACTAACAATCGACTGGTCAAAGACTTGGTCTTATAGGCAAAAGAATTTTACGTATGCGTCACGTGATGTATGTGCGACCATCACAAGATCCCGATGTTTAATAATAAAAATAAAATGGCGTAAACATTCGACGCTATCCTCCACTTAGACCAGTCTAACGCATATCTATATTTGAATTTCATTTTTAATACAAGCTATATTCACGTATTTCCGTATCATAATTTCATGTAGATCAAGTCTTAGGTGGACTAGCCACTGATTAGAAACAAAATCATCTTGACATAACTTGTACATAGCATAAGCCGGCTCGGCCCTCGCATGGCCTAAGGGAAAACTCTGGCCAAACCCGGGAAAGAAGGTAAAGGGAAAGGCAAAGAAAGAAATACCATGTGCAACCCTAAAACTTGGGCAAAATAAAGGCACATATGTATGACTATCAAGAACTCTGAGGACAAAAGATGTGGTAGGAAGTACAGATGAATCTTGCCTTCTCACTAAAACAGGCTGTGGTCATTTTCTTTCTGGGAACTCACTACATGACTAGTTAACTGATTACAATCAATTTGGGAATAGCTAACTAGATTTTGTTCACTGATTCATTAGAAGAAGAGAAAGATGGTTCAAGTTTTGAGCCATTAGCATGTACTATAATGGAACATTATAGATATATGACTACAGGAAACAGAGAGATAGTATCAGTGTTGTAGAAACACCAAGTACAAAGATGAAAGGCCATACTTTAGACAGCATCAATGTATATCTAATCACCAGTAGAGCTGATATATAAAAAAAAATTTAAAAAAGTATTACCTTTAACTCAAGAATTACTGAACACAAAGCTTAGACTCTATCACTTGATTGAAGATATAACGTCCAAGATTACAACAAAGTAAAGATGAGGAAGGGCTCGGCAAGATAATGGACGTTGATCTATTCTTAATACTAATAAACATACTGTACTTCCAAGCACTAGAATGCAGTAAATTAATAGTCGATGAAATATTTGTCTGTGTTGTTCCTGACTGTTTCTTACAAGCTTTTTATAAATTCTGCTTGCAGCTAATATTTTTTAAGACTAGCAGAATAGATAGTAGGGACCGCAGAGTATGATCTTGGTGATCCAGTTGAACTATATATATATCGTCAAGTCAACTTAATGTTTCAGAAAGTAATTTTACTCAGATAGTGATAACTAACTAACTGATACAATTAGAATCGCTTTTCACCGAACTCTAGCGTGTAATTATTACGAAAGAACCAGCTCATCGCCTTGCTAACATGCTAACTGTTATATGTATATATCATGTGTTTATTTCTTGATTTTTGATGTTTGATTTATTTGATACTTTTGTTTATCACTAAACACTTTAGAGATACTGAACCATATATGTACCAATAACTTTACAAATGCTTGCATGTAGTGGTTAGTCAAGCTAAGAACATGAACAGCAAGATAAATGAAAAACAATCCTCAGACTTTACAACTAACTTGAGTATACAGAGTCCGAGTCTAAGATCAAGAACCAACAAAGGCCTGAAAATTACAAACTGCAGAAATGATTCAAGAAGCCGCAGATGGTGTAGAAATTGAAAGATGAAGTAACTAGTATAAGCAGTAATAATCAATTGAGCTAACGGTTGAACCCTGAGCATGGCTAAAACTAAATGTAGAAGAGTAATCATGAAATGAAACAAATATAAAATCTCAAACTCCCATTTTCCTTTACCTTCCATTTGCCTAGTGCCTATTTTTTTTACTTTCGGACTTGACAGCAAATGTAGGATTTCACAATAGACCAAGGCACTAGCTGAGTTAGCCATTAGATTCATATTAGAAAACTAAGCTAGCCAATGAAATCGTATCCCTCAATCTTCTGGACCCACAACACCCTGAGCATCAGATGAGGCATTGGCTGATCTAGCCAATCAAGTAGAGAGTTCAACCAGCCAATGAAATTGTATTTCTGGGCCCGTTAAATTATAAAAATAGGATAAGTAAGCGAACTAATCTCTTGCAGCCAATCATAGGAACATCACGTACTGCGTTTTCCTATATACCTGTATTTCGATTCTCTCCACTTTTACTCTAGCCCTACTTGAACTTCACCCTTATACAGCTATATGCGCAGCTACACAAGTAAGAAGACCTAGGAGAAAGTTCTCCTCTAAGCACCAAGCAACGTTTAAACTACCCCTGGATCAACAGTTGCTACCTGGCATTTACTCTGTATAGATTTTCGTAGTGGAAAGTCTTGGTATCTTCTAGTTGGGTATACTTTTCTTCCTAGTTTGGGATGATGGATAAAGTTATTCTCGCTACAGCCGCCTTCTATTCTTATATTTTCCAATTGATCCTTTTCTTTTTTTTTTTATTACGGGATAGCACAGTTCATATACCAGGTACAACACGAGATCTATGCAGTGACAAATATGCATATCTTTGAACTGTTGCTTCTTATCTATGTCATCAAATCCGACGGGCAATTTGTGTTGATTTCACCTTACATTGTATACTAGTATTAGTTTAGGACTGTGTATCTTGGAATACCGAGGTGCTACATACATAGCTATTAAAGCTCCATATGCAACTTCATCAAAGTGAATTAAAAACAAAAAAATCTAACGTTGGGTAGGGCTTGGTGAACTCCAGTGATGGATCAGATGTTTATGAGTTTTAACCTTTCTAAGTGCCGGACATGATCAAGCATTAGCCATGTTTAGTTATATCTCTTTGTATCCCTTTTTCATTATACCTATAGTTTAATTTGGTATGCATGGCTCCAAAGCCCTTAAGCTTCTCTACTATAGCCCATAGCTTTTAGGGATCCCCGATTCGTGGAGACTAGTGTCTTTGCCGGACTAGTGTTTGCCGGGACTGGTGCTTGTCAGGTTAGATTTGATTTGATCTGAGTTAGTATCATTAACAAGCACGGTGGAGGTGGGTCCCAAAAAATAACGCGGCTTCCGAAAACCGAAGTCCGCTCTTCCGATGTCAAAGTAGATGTAGGTACAAATATCCTTGTTGAAAGGCCCGTGATGTCAAGAAAAAAAAAGTACTGTAGAAAGGAAATTCAAGCTATGAAAACCGAGACTGTCTTGGTCCCAACTGACGGCTGTGCTTCTATCTACATGTACCATATGTTACTGGTCTGGAATATGTCGATTTTTGCATTGCTGCATGAGCACACAGATGTATTGAAATATATCTAAAGAGGAGGAGATAATGTAAAGAAAGGAATCTCAGATCATCCTCAGAGAAAGATATAAGTATCACGACATGTCGACTCGATTACTCACTCTATCGGATCTTCTTCTCATCACCTTCATCGTCACCCTCGCCCTCACCTCTCTCTCTTCCACCTCTCACCATCCTTTATACAACTCTGTCAACCCTTTCATCTAGTCTTTTTGCCTATATCACCATGAGATTCTACAGTGTCCTCGCTCTCTGTGCTCTGGCCTCCAGCGCTGCTGTTCCGACCGAGCCTTTGAATCCGAGCGCTGAAACTCTTGCTGTAGATGTCCAGGAACCCACCAATGAAGTTCCTCTGAAAGACATCACCTCTAACATCAAGACTTACGTGGTGTCTGAAGATGGTGAAGAGGAGGAGATAAGCTTCAGTGCCGAGGATCAACCTCATTTGTCTCTTCGTGACTCCGCCTATTCTGCTGCAGCTAATGCTTCTCCTGGTGCGCTTATCCGTGGAAGTTCATACTACTTCATGTTATGCAACACGGTTCCCGAAGGTGCTATAGCTCCTTACGAGGTGACTCAGAGTGTCATTAATGATGTCGGTTGTAACCACGTCGGTATAGTTGTTGGCACTGTTAGTTCGCAATCCGACACTTTCCAGGGTACTTACTACCATGTTACCTTGAATCGTGATAACTCCTGGTACTTGAACAACGCCGACTTTAGCGTCAGATCCGGACAACAGTAAGTGTTCTGATTATGTACCCTTATAAATCTCAGTTAGTATGATAGTATGGACTGACTTTACCTTTGCAGACTGAGATGGGGTGGTGAAACCGATCCTTCCAAGATTACTAGCCACCGTATGAAGAAGATATCAAAGGAGTGGACTGCCGCTGCTAGAGGCAGCTTTTCATTAACTTACAATTGCCTGACCTACTACTACTACATGGCTGGAAAGATGTAAAACATACACAGCCTTTGCTTGTTCTGGCCTAGCAAACTACGTATTCATGGCTAGTAATGTCAAGCTGTAGCACTGGGGAGTTCGAAAGGGTGCTACATGGGCATTTCTAATTTAGCATTCATTACAACATATAGCCTCGGTTCTCTCGAATAATTTTGCATTTCATGTTCATGACCCAGTCTTTTAGCCAAGTTTGACCTTTCCTGAGGTTTTGACTGACCTACTTGACTCAAATCCTGTTTCGTTATCTTTTGGGGTTTTAATATCTAAATATATGTTCTCATTTAAAATCTCTCAACCCCCCATGGCCCGTCATCTTGTTTTTCTCATACTAAGCTTGCGAGTGGATAAAGATGTATCCCGTCGAGCCATGTTCGTTCACCGTGATGACACTTGATCACAAACCCGCCCTTTCTCACCAACCATCATATATAGTAGTTGATGAGGTCATTTAAGAAGCTTATATTTAAGGCTAAGAATTATAATTGCCATATGTATCTACATGTTCTAGACTTATATGTAGTACTGGGGGAAGCTGATCCTGGAAATCTAATACCAGGAACAATGGCTATTGGAAATAAAGTATGAGAGCTTCACTAAAGCTAGCGATCTTTTATCCAACACGTACTCAAGAATAGTCTCACTAAAACGTTGAACAGGCAAGATTCGAGTTATCAATAGCCATGCCCAGTGTAACATTAATTTTAGTACTACCACCGTAAATCAAATTCCTAGATATATGAGTCTTTTAGACTGTCAATGAATATGATACTATGGGGGTAGTCTGTGCCTAGGGGGAAAATTTCTCCTAGATCTTCTTACTTGCGTAGCTGAGCGCAGATGTAGATGTAAATCTTAAGTAAGTTAAGTTTCGCTAGAGACGAAGTTGGGATTGTAGTACGCTATGCCCATGCGTGTTTTTGCTCCCCATTCTCGTATATTTGACTATCTGCGTGATAAATTTTCCCACTACATGTAGCGTAGCTTTACCGTAGCTTTGGTGCGTGTAATAGGGCATGCCTTCGTGGAAGTCGATTTTTTCATAGTATGATGCGTGTTGTATCTGAATTTCCGTGTCTACCCCGTGTAAACCCCGTGTCAAAAGACCTCCCAACGTTTTTTCATCGTGCTGAAGCTGTCATTTTTACATCTGTTATCATATCTTTCACGGGTTTATTTTATGCACATCATCATCACGATGATTATATACGTGATACATGAACTCCATCAGATTCAAATGCCAACTAGTTTTGCCTCTACTATAGCACAAATGAGCCTTTTCTTTTTTATAGTTTTCTAATTATCAATGTTGTGGAGCTATAAAGATGTTACACTAATGAACTTGCTATATAGTATGTCATATGTTTGACCGTTTTAGAGATGCACTTGAGCATGACTTTGAATCCTGCTGGAGTAATTTCTTTGGTCGAGTAAGAGTGGATGACTCTGCCTGCCCGTTCTATCTCCTTGTCAGTCGGGACACAAAACTTGGACCACTTAGCTTCCCATGCTTTGTCATGTCTTCGAGATGCATCATTAGCAGGGCTATAGATTGCGGAATGTGGGTTCCTATGCACCGATATATACGTAAAGTTTGTCTAAACGCATCAATTCTAATTTGCACTTTTTGTGTAGTCAAAATTCTGCACTAGCTTGACTCATTGTGTATAAAAAGTGTGTGCCTGTAAATTTCAAAGAGTTCAGCATGTAGGTAGAATCACTTGTGTACAAAATTACTGTACATAGAAATGTATAAAAAAAAATGTTGCATAAATGATGTGTAGTACATATGTAAGATGGGTGTTATATATGAATTTCCATGTCAAGCCTATGTTAAACCTCCCTATTCTTGTGTCATGATCTGCGCTACAACTGTTACTCTGTTCTGTTCTTCTCTGTTCTATTTTCCCTGTGCTTAAGTATGCCAGAATCACGATGTTTCACAAGGTTCACAACGATGGTTGTTGCCTTGTTTGCTCTATATTTTATTCTATCGGAGATTTCGGCTCTTCCGTGGTTGAATGTGTTGGTAGGCCCTTCCGTGATACCTGATTGACTAGTACTTCACAAAAGCATGGACACTGGCCTTCCTCTCTATAATATTTCCTAGTTTAGTATTTTCCCATCATTGTGATAGCTTCTGGCATCCTGGGCACAAGATTGTCAATTCCTGTCAACAAAACTAAACAGATCAGACTGGAACAAAGGTTTTGGCACAAACTGTCGTGAAATGACAGTTACAGACCGAAGAACAGGACTGTAAGAGCGAGCGTGAGAGAAGTCATATTTTGAACAAAATTTACACGAAAGTAATTATTGATATCACTATTTATACAAATGACGAACTAACAAGAACAAAGAAGACAAGACTAAGCCATAGCAGAGCAGTCATTCCATACAACACACTACCAGATCCGGACTTTCGTAGCAAGTCCTGACAAACATCGAGAATGCCCACGATGTTTTTTTTTCTTTCAGTGAAAGAGTGAAGTAACATAATAAGCTGTACTCTGATGAAGAGGAGCTCCAAGCTATGTATGAAAGGAAATAGACTGAAAGACGTTTGTATCTGGATATCTCTGTGAAATGCACACATGACTAACTACTATAAGTTTATAAAAAAAACAAAAGCTGAGTATAAATAAAAACAAACAATCATCCATCATAAGAATACAAAACAAATGCCACCATAGAGATCGCCTTGACACACTAAACATAGTGTAGATGAAACTCAAAAAGAGAAAAGTGCGGGTGCGAGTGTAGTAGTATGAATCAAGGGAGGTTCACGCTTGGCAGCATACAAGCTACACAAGTGATGACGCTTGGAATACACGCTCTTCCATGACGATGGTGATGGAGATAAGATCAAGAACTTGCCATGAAGTATGGTGGAGCGGAGGATGGCATGAGAAGCCACCAAAAAGAAGGTACAGAAGATAGCCAATGCAATAGTACATAGATACAGAAGGTGGCGTGTTTCGTACAGCACAACCAAGCCAGCCACAAGTGAAGTAAGGTATACAAGAAGAGACGCGTGCCCGGCGCCTTCCCCGAACTCCTTTACATCTACCTCTGTCGGCGTATTTACGGTTGTCGGAGCCACCACAGGACTGTCGAAAACAGAGCTGTTGAGAACAAGACTGTCGAAACAAGGATCCACGGCGATGCATGCCCCTTCAGGATGCAGTGCAGAATCCGGGCAGAGACTGTCCGTTCCTATGTTGAGATGCGCCCCAAATACAGACGCGTGATTGCTGTAGTCCAGCACATCGGCTGTGTCGTCTTCAGAGTTGGTTGTGCGCCAGATGGAGGAGCCCGATCCATCATCTAGGGACAACTGAAGAGGCAAGATCGGCGCGGAAGGAGTAGTGCGAAGAACAGGACTGGATATAGAATCTGTAGTGTGGACGCAACTACTCATGGTTCCATTGTTCACCATCCCGTGACACATGGCGCCCGGATTGCTGGCGCCCTGGATAGTAGATTTAGAACGGCGAATAGATATAGGAAGAAGACTACTCATTTGCCCAGAAGCGAAGAGATCACGATCAGAATCATTGATAGGTACCGAGGAGCCAGCTACGTGTGGAGGTACACACGCCAGGTTTGTCCAGTCTACCGCTACCGAACTTGATACTCGAGAGAGTGGCATGTATGTACATGAAGGTGATAGTTGTCGGTCAATACCATGTAGTCGTTCCAGATGTCTAGGTATGGAGGGAAGAATGCCAAAAGCCTCCTCGTCTAGATCGAAACTCATGGAGGGGGTGGTGTCAATGAAGCTGTTCGAAACAAAAGCATCCAGGCTAGTAGGCATAGCTGTGTAGGGTGTTACGCCACCAGTAAACTGGCTATCGGGACCAGAAGCTAGCCTAGAAGCCTCTGGTCCAGTATGATGTCCGACGTGATGTGGATGATGCGGGTCAATCATTGTCTTAGCACCACGTTGACTCTGACTATCAGAAGCACGCATGTTCTGCTCGTCATCTTCAACAAAGCTACCAGACGGCGAGAAGAGATTGAAGTCAATATACTCGATCGGCGAAAGGAAGGTGAGATCGCTGTTGATGTATGGTAGAGTGGACGGGTCATATTGTTGCGATACTTGCTGGTGCTGGTGCTGGTTCTGGTATTCTTGTTGAGACGAAGTACCGGAAGTGAACACGCTGCTAGGTGTGAAAGCAGTGCCAGTGCTAGGTGATGCCGCTGAGGAACCCACGGCAGGTGAAGCCATATTAGCGGCGAGTCCAAAGTCGAAATCAAGCATGTTGTCGTTCATGCTGAAGTCAGAAATATCCGGCATAGGGATGTTGCCAGCTGAAGAAAAGAAACTGGTCCAGTCAATATCTGCTTCCAGACTGGTTGGGCCAGTGCTGACCAATCCAGGAACAGGTGGCGTTAGCTGGCTGTAGTCTTGAAAAGGTGGTGATATCGTGATTGCAGGTGATTTAGAAGCCGACGGGGCAGCTTTACTGCTTGGTTTCTTGACTCGCGTGCTTCTGGAAGCAACGGCACCAGTGCGGTGGCTAGGCTCGCATCGGACCTTCTTTCGCCGGCAAGAGTCACAGGCGCCAACTCTCCGCATGACATGAGCATGATCTCGTTGCTCCTTGGTCTTACTACCACGTGAAGCTATGTTCGTGACATCAACACCGTCCTTGGTAAGAATCTTCATTCCAGGCAGACTTGACAGATCTTTTATGGCAGTCTTAAAAACTCTTGGTCCAGGCGCCTTATGTGGTGATTGCTGTATCTGACTTGGCGTGCGCTGCACATTCCGGGTCTGAAAGCCACTTGAAGTAGCAGAAGGCCAACTCCAGGTCGGCTCAACGATGGGCATGTGGGGAGATATACTAGGAGACAAGCTAGAAACTTTGGAGGTGTCGGCGTGGGAAGGAATGGCAAAGAACTTGACACTTGATTCGCTATCACGGAAGAACTCAATGGCAACCATGCCCGTCTTTTCGGCAATGCCCTTGTTGCCGGGGATGTAGGCATCAATGAGCTCGCAGAGTTCCTTAGAACCTTTAGGGGGGCTGAACTCTAAAGGCGAAGATTGAGATGGCTGGAAAACATAGAAGCCGACCTCTGGCGTACGAGCCGAAGAAGAATCGAGATGAACACTCATTTTGAGAGTATTGGAAATTAACCTTGTGGCGAGTGGAGAGATGTTGAAGGAGATAGCAACGGTCAGTCTAAAAGTTGAAGACTGAGACTGGTTATAAGATAAAATAAATTGGCAAAATAAATTGGCAAAATCAAAGGAAACTGCTATAATGTTAATGAATTACGCTGTGTTGAATGATTGTATCAAGCTGGTAGAGAGCACTTACGCTTTGTAACAGCTCCCGTGATATGGCAACGGGAGGCGGCAAAAAGTGCTATCACGATGATATGTCCGGAGTTTAGAGATAAGATATCGCGGAGATCTCGTAGAGGCCGGTTTGGTAGATAGGATGTTTGTACACAAAGCGACTGAGCAGATATGAAGAGACAGTCACAATTAAGAGAGCGGCAATACGAGATACCAAAGCAAGAAGTCAATTCTTGAGGAATGTGGTGACGATGAATATGAACGGGAGAAAGAAGAAAAGAAAAGTCAAGAAACGATTGTTCATATGCCGGTTAGAATAGAATATATTACTACGAATTCGATTTTAGTAACTCAAGCAGTGGCTGAACTACTCAATAGTTACAAAATCATATCTAGTACAACATTCAATGTAGCTTTGATGAAGCCTACAGATACAACTTTGTGCTGTGTTTGCTGCGCCCAGCCTGTCAGCAATAAAGGATCCACTATGCCATTTTGGGCTCGCCGGTGTGCAGGGATTGTTATTGGCTACGTAGGTAGTTTAAGTGGGCTCCCTTTTATGCTAATCGACGAAAGCCGTGTGCATACTGTCTTGAAAAGCGTGCAAGTTTGCGATCATGTAAGCCAACGTACTTGAAAGTCCCTTGTGAGCTGACAGTGTTTGTTCATAAATATACTATATCCCAAAGTGGTTCGCCGAAGTGAGTCAATCTCGCTCACCTTCAATATTTGATTCCACAGCCAACCATCAGTGGAATGAGAGAGTTTGTATAACTTAACAGCCCATCCGAGACACCATAAGTCTAAATATTTGTTCCCCATAGTACTGGGGTAACATCTGAGTGTAGTTCTGCCTATCTGTTTTTGTAGTAGATCTTTTATAGAAATGTAGGTGTATGGACTATTGCTTACGTACTAGTCATTAGACCATCTGTAATGAATTTGTATGTACATATATACGTTACTGTACAGTATGTAGAATGTCGCACTCCAATGTAACAATAGCCTTCTCATCGGTCGGTTTCATGACTTCATATAGTTTATTCTTTGTTTGAATAATCTTGTCATTATTGCAGATGTATTTAGTTGCCTCGTGATTTTTTTTAGTCTTTAGCCTAGCTTAATACGAGTTTTAGATATCAACGTAGTAGGGTTAAGCCCAACAAAATAGGGTTGTACAAATCCACATGCAAGTCGCTGAATATTTGTCTTCGAGTTCTAGAATCTGTAACATAGAGTCAACATATGACATTGGTAGCCAAGCCCAAACTTATGCAGCATTTGGCTTCTGCCACTCGAACAGATCATATGCTTCCCGACTCCATGGGTCGCCACTGGATCTTGTGAATCCAGGAAATCTTCGAACGGCAGCAAGGACTGGTCGTTCAGCCTCGGGAATGGGGCTAGGTATGGAATCATATCGATCTCGCGGTGTTGGGGTGGGTGGAGAATCGATTTTGTTATATGCTGGGTCGTTCATCAAAGACGCCGCGCTTATGACGGCAAATTTGGCACCAAATGACATCTGAGCTGCGACAGGAACAGGCGATTCAAGTCGGGAGGCATCGTTGGTTCTAGAAATGATGGATGCAAGTGATCCGGATCCTGTTTTCGCCCGATTTCCCGTCACAGTATTGTTCCCTTGTGGCCTATGAGAGTCCTTGGAACCGATATTAGACGCGGCACTTCCTATAGAACGAGCAACTGTAGTCTTGGGGCCGCGAAGCGGTGGAGGTGGCATCATAGGTTTTGAAGCCGAGTCCAAAGCATTAATCAAACTAGCGTCATTGAAGAGTGATGGAGTTGGAAAAGGAGTCGATTTAGGAGATTCAGCAGTCTTCTTAGTAGTAGTTTGTATTGTATCATTTTGTAAACTCCCACACCCAGCTTCTGCAGGACAGTTAGACTGGCCCTGAACATTAGAGCGAGGGGCGCCCGATGGTGACTTAGAGGCTTCTTGTGTGCTTATGTTCATATTATCGCATGCTTCTGGAGGTGGGTATGAAGAAGATTGTGAAATAATATCAGGACTCGCTATATCTTGTTGTTCCATAGCCATATTATCCGTGTTTCCCTGAGATGTACGGTCTTCGTTTTCAATATCTCGAATCTCTGAAAATATGGACGCGGGACCTTTGTCACCGTCTAGTTTGACTAGTATGTTTGAGGAAGGGAACCGCTGGCCAAAGATTGCCTCTTGAGATATATCTTCCATCCCATCATCCGAATCTTGTTGTGTATGTTGCCGTGATGAAAACAAGCTTGATGGCCTATCCCGACGAAAAGAATTGGCAGGAAGTACACTTGGCGAAGATAAGACCGTAGCAGACGATGAATGAACCTCGGGTGATTGTTTCCGTGCTGAAGCTTCTGGGATGTCACTTGATATCGTATCAATATCCATTCTATCAGATGTGTCTAAAGGGTGTGGCTTTGGGATCGAGTTCGAAGATACCGGTTTGCTTGTACTGCCTTGTCCAGGGGAACTAATGAGATCAATTTCATATGACTTTGGTTTGGTAGCTAACTCAGGCTTAGTGGCCAGGGCAAGGTTTTCAGTCGATTCCAGCTGACATTCATCTGGAATTGACTTCTGACCGGAAGCAGGAGATATAGCAGACAGTTCTGTAGGGCTTGATGGTAATGATGGACATTGTATGGGCTCAACTTCGATACTTAGAGAAGGGGGTCGCACAAGCGGAGGCACCATCGCAGGTAATGAAGGAGAATCGACGACAAAGTCTAGATTTTCCAAAGATTTTTTGGTTTGAGGAATCATGCCAGTTGCGGAATCTGGCTCTACTACGCGTTCTTGCTGGATGGTTCGATCTGAATCTTGTCTTGTGGCTTCAGATGCCAGATCAATCTCAACTGGCGAAGAGTCTATGACCACTGGAGAGTCTACTTTTGCTGTCTCTTCTTGATGTATAGCTGTTTTTGTTAGCTTTCAAAGCTCCCAAGTATCGGCTCTATAGTGAATGATATAATATGACCTTACTTGAAGAATTGTTTCTCCTTCTCTTTCCTTGTGGTGCTGGAGATGGTGATTTTGCCTCAGGCTTGGCAACAACTGCTTCGTTGTCTTCTGAGAGGTTTGACGTGATGGACTTAGGCGCTAAGATTGGAGCTTTACTTGGAATGATGGGAGGCGGGGCAGCTGATATCATCAGGCCCTTTCTTCTCTTCTTCCTTGACTGAAGACGGAGTTCAACACGGGGCTGAGAAGCTGAAGGGAGAGGTTCGAGCTCCGGAATAATTTCGTCTGCGAATTTACGTTGTGCAAAATTGATAGGCTGCTGTATGTCACGAGCTATTGTTGAAGCACTAACCGGATGTTTAGTAGCATGAGGTACCACTGATGGCAATAGAGGCCGTACCGCCACTGACCCTACAGCTGTTTGCTTGGGTTGAGTATTGCTGGAGCCTCGTATTCGTTTATTGGAAGACGGTGCGCCTACGACTGGTGGTGATGATTTGTCCGGTATGTCGTCAAGATCGACTACTGGTGGTAGGGGCTTGGTGATAGCCACAGGTTTCGGTCTTGGTCTAGGGGCATTTGGACGAGAAGCTACTTTACTGGAAGTATCTCGAGGTGCTATTCCTTGAATATCCGGCGATTCGTCACGATCCCGGGAGTTTTCAACACCGGGCCTTGACTTCCGTGAAGAAGCTGGTATGCGTTTCAACCTTGCTATTGACTCAACATCTTGTGACTCGTTGCGAGAGGAAGCCCTAGATTCCCTATAAGAAATCCGGGCCGATGACACGATCAACTGGGGTTGTTGAGTGACCGGAGCATTAGCGTGAAGACGGGGAATAGCCTGTCGAGACGACGATATATTAGGTGCACTACTAGACAAGCTCAAGGAGGCCCCAAACAAACTAGTCGCGTAGGCTGACTTTTGTTGCTTTTCATACCGTGGCCGTTTAGATGGTGGTGATTCTTTAGGCTCTGGTGGCGCAGAAGTAAGCTGAGCCTGACGCTCTTCGTACGGAGAATGAACTGGAACTACAGCACGGCCTATCGGGCCTTTGAGTGGGGTTTGCACCGCAGATGGGGTCCGTGAGGGTCCGGCAACCGGCCTTGGCGGGTTGAACCCAGTTGCCGGCGTTCTGTGTGGCGTGGTATGTGCCGGACTAGCAATGTCTGAAGAAGGTGCCACTCTCGGTCTGCGGTTCAGCAGTTCTGTCAGATCTTGCTCTTGGTGGCCCTTACATTCGCACACCTGAACCACTACACCACCCCGATCAAGGTCCAGTTCCTCTCCCTCCTGGATAGGGAAGCTTTCTTGCCAGTGTGTATCACCAATAGAGTTTCCCCTCTCATCATAGACCATGACCCGCTTGTTAAAAGTGTGATACTTCAAGCGACCGTCCTTCCAGCGCTTTTGTTTACGCTTGAGATCATGTGAGAATAGGCAAGCAAACTCAAGAACTGGAGCGGTGATGACCTCACCATTAGAGCTAGCAAATGTCGAAGATCGACTCATATTGAGTATGATGCAAAAATAGCAATTTTAATTGGTAATATCAAAGTATCAGCATGGATAGTAGATGGAAGATTGATTTCAGAGGGAACTATGTGGAGCAGAACACTGTATAGGCTTTTGAAGATAATCAATATATCTACTCTGCGGGGAAACTGCTTCCCCATTCAAAAAAGTAGGACAAAAGAATGGCTTATTGTTGGTTATTGCCCATTTGAGATCGAGACTGTTTGCTATTAGGCAGGATCGGAGTTTCACTTCACGCTTAACTGCCTTAATTGATATGGCGACTCGACTGTTAAAGCAATTCTCGCGTTTTGGTTATAGGCTGTCACGACACTGGCGCCAAGTCACGTGACACGACATATGCGTAGTTTAGTTGTCGTCTTTCGAACGTTGAAACGACATTTTGATAGATATTACAAGAAGAATATGCTAGCTGATTGAATAATGGCGGGAAAACCCGTAAAAAGTTGCTTACATATGATACATATATCGTTAGATATGAACGTAAATCTCGGCCATCAGCAATTAGATCTTAACTTTTTTTTTGGATCTGAAATGATACCATGATATAGCAGCGCGATATGTTTTGCAGTAGTGACCTCGTTCCTTAGTTGAATACCATTAGCATTAGCATTAATATTCGATATATTATATAGCATTACGTATGTACATACTTGATCAACGTAGTTTTACATTGGGAGCTTATTGATCTATACATGATGTACTACATACACCCTTTCAAGACTAATAAAACTTAGCAAGCTCATATTTGCGCGTCTATCTGAGGAGGCTGGACAGGGGCCTACGTTATAGCGGCTTATGAGAAATTAGGAGGTTGCCAACTAGCGCGGTAAACTTGGGGCTTAGGCCGTCGTGGGGCAGATATTCTCTCTCAAAATTGTGACTGTTGAAAGATATATTCATGTATGTATGTTCATACAAATTCTAGACCAAGAATCTATCCAACTCAAGCTTCAATATAGACAGAGATATCAGTTCAATATGGACGGAGAGGAGGATGTTTCATGTAGTTTTCAATCATGAGTCCAGAAAAACATGGCTTTCTCTATGTGCCTAACAATCTAGGTATTAGTGCGAATAAGTGCTGGTCTCCTTTTTTCTTCTCCATTTCGCTACTTGGCGACTAAGCGTTTAACACACTAACCGACGGCCAGACTATACGATTAAACGATACGATATAGTCTGGTAAAGGTGGGTTCTTAAAATGTTGTTGGGGTTGGGTTAAGTGTGGTATCGTATCAGTTATAAATTATAGTGGAGGCTAACGCGTTGGTGACCTTACGAGTACTTTTCAAGTCTTCTTTCCCGTGAATCATGTGTGATGTTATGTATATTTATAGTAAATGTGGTATGAGAATTTGCATTGTTATATCAGCAACGTCGTGCCTTTCTCGGCAATAAGGATAAAGGAGATAGTTATCCGTGATCTTTGGAACTAATTTGTATTATCAACGACATCAACTCTCAGAACCGCGGCTATGATGTATATAGCCTGCAGATAGTCCCACTACCTTTTTCTGGTCTGGTTGTATGGACAAAGGTTGACCTTTCTTGCTCCAATATCAAAATCGTAGACCCCTGGAGATTCCTTCGTTCCAGGGATTTTGGAACGGTGGCCAACAAGCCCTTCGAGCAATCAGAAGAAAGTGACAGCAAAATTACAGCCCCGCCGAGTAGATCACAAGCCACTTGTAGTTTCAGAAGCTGTAGAAGATTTGAAAAGGTAGTAGAAAATAGCTATAGTAGACAATCAAATAAGTGCTAATATTGTTGTTGCCAGCCTGAAGAATTTTAGAGTAAAATCGGTATGGAACTGCTACTTAATACATGACATTAACAAGCACTAGCGTATTCTCACATCGAATTCTTCGAGCTTCTTTCTGTGAGCTTCAACAGCCACATTCTACATGCCGTCCTTTCGTGATAATTGTATCCAAGACCGCATATAACAGTAGATATACATCATCTACACACTATCCTTACCTACACTCGATATATATATTTCTATCTACTGATCTATAACCTTGTTTTGAATCTTCTACTCGACAATTCGATCTTGGCCTCCTCCATCTCTGAAAATCCATTCGTCATAGTGTACCTTCGACGACCACAGATCTGCATCGCCTCCTTCTCTTTCTCTCTCTCTCTCTCTCTCTCTCCACAACGAGCTCATCTTTCAGCTCAAGCCAGGGAGACAGAATCCAGCCAGCCTTTGAGCCTGAATGCTTTAATATATCTCTTACGATTGGCAATCCCGCAGTTCGAATCGAAAACTACCTCGAGCTTCTACACCACCAAACCAACAACAACGTTCCAAACGAGCCCTTGGGGATGATAACCCCCCCTTCTCGGCGTTTCCACAAACACATACTACATTAGATATATTACCTATCTCGATATATATATATATATATAATTCTTCAGCAATCTTACCATTCAGACCATGCAAGCGACCCGTGAGAAATTCGGCAAACTTATCAGCCGTGGCCAGAAAGAAAGCGGCCATGTCTCCTTTATCGTCAGCGAGTATGAGGACATCGACAAGCTACTTGCGCGCCTAGTTGAAGACGGCAAAAGCCTGCGCGAAGCCTGGGTGGCTATGGCACTATCGCAAGTCAGCATGGCTACCGAGTATATATCCATATACCAACCCATGGGCATGACCAACACAGCGTCTTCCTCCGCGGCTGATAGTGTGGCTGAGCCAGACTCACCCTCCACAAGGCCACAACGGCCTACGCCAGAACACCAGATGGCGCAGGTCACGGCGCTTCGTGATACTTTCGCCGAGCTCAAAGACGACATTGTCAATGAGGTGGCCATGTTCGATGCCGGTGTCGTCAACCCCGCCAGTAGAGCGCGCGAGTACATTGGAGGCTTCCGCAAGACTATCAAGAAGCGTGAGGGCAAGCGGGTAGATTATGAGAAAAGCCAGGAGAGATTGGCCAAGCTACAGAAGAAAGGCGGCCGTAGTCCCAAGGAAGATCAGGCGCTACGTAAGGCCGAAGAGGAACTTGCGCATTTCCAAGAGGTGAGAGCTGACGCCGGATATATCTTTATGTGAAACTGATCGCTAGAAATATTCACTAACTTGTTGCTAACTATCTCTTGTCGTAGGAGTTCACAATCATGGACAATTATATCCAAGACACCCTGCCCGGTGTTATCAGCGCAACCATGACGCTGATTGTACCCCTCGTCTCCTCACTCGCCGCTACACAGAATCGCCTACTTGGCATGTCCTACACCACTCTTCATAACTTCTGCCAAGATCATGGGCTTCCGTCTCCCGCACCGCCCATGGACCAAGTTGTAGCCGACTGGACCGAAGCCTTCCGCCCAGTACAGGACATATTCGAAAACATCAGCTTCATCGCCATTGGTAAAGGCCGTCTATCAACGCTCAACATTGATGCTCCCGGAAGCGAACCGTCGTCCTCTTCATCCTCCGTAGTCGGTCGTCGAGCACCGTCCCAACCCCTTCTCAAATTCACATCGGCATCCAGCTCGCGCCAACCGTCACCGAGCCCGTCTCTGTCGCATAACAACATCAACGCTCCCCGTGACCGCTCACCTATGGGCCGGCCACAACTGACTGCCGGGCCCGGAAGCAGCTCGCAGAGTCTTGCGCCTACGGACTTTACCGCTGCCGCTCGACTAGGTACTAGTCCGGGGGGCATACAGGCACCCATTACACGCTCAAAATCGTCTGAGTATTTCGGCCATGTGTCTACCTCGCAAGTCCATGCTGCCACGTCTTCGCCATATAATAGTAGTGCCGCGTCAACACCTGGCTCAAATATGGTTCTTAACAAACGAAAGCCTCCACCGCCGCCTCCTAAAAAGAAGCCGGCATTACGCATGCCCGACGAGTACGTCATTGCCCAGTTTGATTTTGCCGGCCAGGGTGTCACTGATCTATCTTTCCGGCAAGGCGACCGTATCAAGATCATAAAGAAGACAGGAACAGACCAAGATTGGTGGGAGGGCCAGATTGGAGCAGCCAGAGGCTCGTTCCCTGCGAACTATTGTAAACCAGCATAATACTTCCTTAAATATCACTTGTTATTTTATTGTATGATTCTACAGCTAATACGTTAGGGAAATGATCCTAAAAATTCACACGTAATGGTGAGAGCAATTTTTTTCACGTATATTTGCCAATACCAGAGCTATGAAATATATCATATCTTGATGAAATAAATCTATATAGAACAAAGCACAATATGCCTGCCTTAATGAATTGGTACCTTTTTCTGTTGTTTTACATTGTATTTTACTTTACGTAAGGCATAAATTTTAACTATCGATATACAAAATGATTATTTGCAAGGATATATTGAGTGCAAAGATGAAATGGACATGTAAACAAAGTTAACTCATTATCGTGAAATCAAAAGTGCTAGTCGTCACTACCCTCCCTTCAAGATTCCTGTTTATAAATATGGTACCTCTCATGTTCTCGGCCAGTACTCTCGTTTTGGACCGGGCGTGAGACGTCCTTGGCCACGTTCAAAGTAGGAGGCTGAACCTCCAGAAACAAAGTTGGGGGCTTCAAGATCCATGGGAGTCACTGGACCTGGGCTCCCGAGAGGGTTAAGACGTGGTGATTCGGGATCTAGAGTCCGAGATGGTAGACTGAAAGCATGACTGTCATTTTTAGTGCGAGACGAGTGTACTGGGGTCATTCGCAGGTACTGTTCGTCTTTCTGGATTTGTTGAGCCCATGAAGCGCCATAGTATTCTTGGTTTTTGGAGCCCGTCGACTTATGTCTTGGTATCGGATTCCCGTTCACACTAGCGGGCACAGGGCCCTCGTCGTCGGAAGAAAAGTACACATCTTGAGAAGCAGTGCTGTCTCCCTCAGTCATTGCCTTGCGGTTTTTCATGTTTTCCTCGTAGACAGATGGGTAGTATTTGCCCAATGGAGTTGAGGTATTTCCAGAGTCGAGGGGCGAAAGGACACTGTCATGACGGTATTGCGATGCCACATTGATGGGGGCAGGGAGGCTCTTCTGCGAGAGATGAACTTGGGGAATAGGCTCAGTAATGGGCTGGAGCGGGTCGATATCATCATAGTGGTCATAGCCACTTGATGCAGTCTCGTGCCGCCGGCCACTCTTTGGAGACGACATTTCGACAGATTGGGCCTTGGGAGTGGTGAACCCGTTGAAATTTCTCCAGGCTATACCGGAAGAAACGGATAAATGGCTCGACGAGACAGGCGGGACAGGAGGTACGTCGTTGACAGGAAAATGGGATGTACCGGCGTTGATACCAGGGGAACTAGGTATGTGCGAGCTCCGTCTACGAGAAGTGGAAACAGAGGTCGAGAGCGAGCCTCGACGATCGCTGCGTTTGGCCGTAGATTGTTTGCGGGACTTGGAAGGGGTGGCCTGATGTGCGGAGGCAGTGGCAGAGGCAGCAGATTGTGCAAGTGTGATTGACTGTTTGCGGGCTTGGGCACTAGCCGAATGAAATGGATGAGATCGTTGGATACGGAGGCTAGGATCTTCGTGAAACGGAAAATAACCACTGATGATGAGATGGATGTGTTAGTTGCCAGAAAGGATATAGATAGTGACACAAGAGATTGACATTACCCAAGACGATCGCCGCGGGCAGATAGAGCTTGATCCTCAAAGTACGAGGGACGCCGAGATGGAGCGATTGCTATTGGGTTTGAACGACTTGGGTCGTATGATGCTCCAAAATCATCTATCGAGGTATCTAGAGGTGTTAGTTGAAGGTTTTTGACAAGGACGAACAAAGTGAGCAAAATATCATGGGACGCTTCCAATGATAAATGGATACATCTCCAAATTGTGTTCTCAAACAAAGGACGTCATATTTGAGAGATTAACTGAGAATGATGCAGGCTTGGTAGCTATACATCGGTAGTGCCATAGAGAACCAAGACAGGATCCGCATCATAGCACAATATTGCACGTTAGAGTTGGAGATACGGTGCCAGAAGGACATGGTATGTACTGCTTAGTACTGAGCGGGTTCTTAAAAGCCAATCATTACAAAACAAACATGGCTCATTTGGGGGTGTATGCTTTGTTTGAATTTTTTCGAGTTCTGCTGATCAAAGAGCTTGGGCGATGCAGAATCAAGACAAGACTAAATCTTGAATGCGAGTGATCCCTATATCTGTATCTGTCTGTATATGCCAATCTACACAACGCCTTGCTCTAAAGCACCCATGGCTCAATTCTGTATATAAACTCTGCTAGTGCCAAGCCATTGTAGTAAAAGGTGAGCCAGAATAACGCTGAAAGGACTGGTGATGAGACATAAAGTGTGGAGAAAAATAATCCTCGGAATAAAAAAATTAAAAAAAACCTGCGAAAAGGTGTGCCTATGACGACATGGCCATCATGGTATGGTGTGCAGTTTAGAGTATGCCGGGTAAGGGATACAATAAACAACTTTCTAGGCTCTACATACACATTATAAGCGCAGAGAATAGTGATATGAACATAAAAAGGAAAGAAAACACGGGCTTGGTCTGGCTGGACACAGACATCTGCCAGGGCGCATGTCAAACTGGAAGATAGGTGTGTAGAGTTCCAGAAGAAAAAGAACAAACAAAAGCAATATTAGGGAGCCATCAGTGGAACAGGTCACCCAAAGATTTAACCGCGCTTGTGGCTGGCTGGACAGCGAGGGGAATGATTGATAGCCAGTAGACAGTAGACAGTAGACAGTAGACGCATGTGCCGCCAGTAGCTGAACATTGCAGTTATGTGTCCGAATTATAGACACTGACTATTGCCATCTGTGCGTACAGTACAGGTGGTATACTAAACTTTTTGTGTCATGGCGGTATTGCCGCTGCTGCGCGGTGTGTAGATAGATGGAGGTGGTGTTTCTTACCGTCTGGATTTGATGACAGGTCATGGCGGCCTGCTGTAGTGTGTCGACGAGTGTAGAACGGCTCATTGTTCTCGTCTGAGTCGAAATTGCTGGCTTCGTCGGCCATTGAAGCGCCTGACGCATCGGAGTCTTCGGAAAAGTGAATATCGTCGGCATAGTCGTCGTCTCCGCCAGTCTTGCGACTGTACTTTCGATGTGCCTTGCGAGTCTTCCGGTCCTCAGGTCTAGAGGGTGGCATAGGGCTAGTGTTTTGCCTGCTGGAACAGCCAACAGCATGTGAATGGCGCCGTGATTGCTGGCCGGTGACAGGGCCCTGTGGCAAGAACGAGGAGGGCGCAAATGACTGGCCAAACGCTGACGCTGATACTGGTGTGTATGAGGCAGCGGCAGCACCGTCATGGCCTGTTGCGAACGATCTGCCCTGGGCACCAGTGGGCATATTATCGTTGCTCTCGAGGTAGGACGGATACCAGTATGATCTGTTGGACTCCATAGCTATGGGAGACTGGTTGGTGCAGAGCCTTGGCCGGAAGACACGATGTCGTTCTAGGGGTGGACAGATCTAAGGATAGACTAGACTGCAGCGAAAAAAAAAAAAAGAATAAAAAAAAAAAGAAATGTATTACCACCAAGAGCGGATCCGTCTTGATGTTGCAGTATTACTTTTTTATGCTCAAAAAAAAATAGGAAAAATATGAGTCGGGTGAGTTGCAGCGTGAGCGGCGGCAATGGGCCAGTATGCAGGAACTGCGATGTCAATCGCTGGATTTGGATACAGATAAAGTGAGGCAGCTCTTTCGCTTAGAAACGCTTCATAAAAGGGACAGAGACCGTATCACGAACGAGACAAAAGGTGACCAAGCCAAAGAGTCAAAAAAAAAAAAAGATGCAAAGAGGGGGAGGGGGGTCCGAGACGCCTTGAAAAGCAGGTTATGGAAATATATTCCCAATAGTGTGGCCGCCTGCTAGTAGATTAGTGACAGAAAAAGATCGTGCGTTTTTGGGGGATAACGACAGACAATCCGAGGGCCCGCCAGTTCGAGAAGGTCACAGCTTCTTATAGTAGCAGTAGTAGTGGTAATATTCAGGATGGGAGTTATTCTTTTCGGTTAGACAGGGTGCGTGAAACTTGATAGTGGTAGTAGGGCTCTGCTCAGATGTAACTGGCCGAAGGATACAACTATATATCTGTATGTATACAAGTTGTGTATGTATACAAGTTGCGCATGTATACAAATAAAACTCGTTACATACACATATGTATAGTTAGTTGCTCATGTGTCTGCCTTTGTTGATACTTTGTATACAAACAAGTCGTAGGCCATCTGATCTGTTTGTCAGCTGTGTAGATATTTAAAACAGGCTGATTTCGACAAAATCAATACAATTAAAGATCAAGATAGCCTGCCTGACCTGACTGGGATTTCACCTAGGGTAATTCTTTTGAAAAGACAACCACCAGGGTTCTGTCCAATTTGTGACTTTTTACATTGGTATGTACCTTGAACTAGACATTTGTATACAAGCCCTTAACTATAGTCATGCAGGAAATAACCCGCCGGCCTAGGGTGGCAATCGCAGGCGGGATGACGAGATTTGGTGCAAGGTATTCAATCCATGCACTGTACGATATGCAAATTTGTACACTGTAGGATACCTCCCACTTCCATATTATCACATACAGTTTTCAGGTATTTTTTCTGAGCGGTATTGATGCTTTGAAACTGTGCTACCAGGCATGCTTCCTTTTCTCACTTGTTTCTCTTCATTTACGTGTAGACTCTGTACTGTCAATGAAACCACCTCCATGATTACTGCCAATTTGTGGCCATGTTGTCGGGTCCAACAATACTTAGTTTAGTACAGATATAGCTAGTTTTAACTCGTTGTGATGCTTTAACAGCTTTGGCCACCAGCTCTAATGGCGCCCAATACGCCATGGACCCGCGATGGCTCTTAAACCTCTTCTAGTCTCCCATAAGTTCGGGCGTAAGCTCACAGACTAGTCTCTAGTTGTATCATCTCATGAGAAGGTATAGACATGTTTTGGATACGACGCCTATTGCTTGACAGCAGCCTGCTACTAGGGCCATGCCTGTTCTGTCCTGTCACCGTAGCCACCAAAGTTTTACAATCACTTTGCAAACTACTACAAACAGACTTAGCTAAACGGCATTTTCCTAATGGATGATCACTGTTTGTTTTGTCTTATTGATATTCATCATGGCTAGTTACCGCTAATATCGCAACTGATAACTATAACCATCTTCACATATGTATATATACAGTACATAATTGACAGTGTATACTACTTGCGTTCTCTTCTCGTCTACCGAATCGCGTATTCCTGCACCATCCTCCTACGCCACATATAGTCATCGCACGACACCAATGGTCGTCTGCCAACAACAATAACCTTCTTCTCTTTGCAGGCCACCTTCCTTAAATGTGTCTTCCCATAACAAGCAAGACCAAGCGAGGTTCATTTGTCAATGGCTGGCTGATTGCGTTATATTATGGCGGCGATATACACCTACATACATACATACATACATACATACATACATACATACATACATACATACATATGATAATAGCGAACAATAGATATACACATGTAAGCAAACGTGAGGCGGTGGCAAAGCACAGCACGATAAACATCCGAGACGAGGATATAAACTTCATATATCTCATATATAAATAGCTTTGAAAACTCTGACTATGCATCGTACACCTACTTTCATACTTGTATGTCACAGCGATATAAGTACAACTATACTTGATGAGAGGAAAGAAAAAATGAAACCTTTATGTCTCTATCTAGTCTTCTCGTTATTTGATTCCCTGCTCAACTAGCTAATTCCGCTTACAAGGGCACTGTACCTCTCAATTAACACGCGTGCGTACCTTACTCTACCGCACTTCACTTTACCTTACCAAACTACCTACCATTCCATGTTTTACAATGCCCCCCAGGCATAGCTAGCTAACACTTAAATCTCAATTGTGACCAACACTTCAATAAATGTCGATCGTCGTCCCCACGACAAAGCAGGGTCTAGTCCCTGATTAAATTATATGTATGTCTGTCTACGATTCAGGATATACAATAATCAATTTTCAACACTAAATAGATAACATGAGATTGGAACTTTTAAGAAGAATTGATAGTGCATCTAGAGGGATACAGCAAGAAGTTACTCAGTTGCTGCAAATTTGCCTCGTTGGAAATGCTGTAGTCTAGCTATGGTAGGGTTAACATGCTGATAGATAACCCCTTATAAATTCATCATTTTTTTCGACATTCAAATCTGTAGGTACAGGTAGCTCTCGATTCGGCTTTGACATACTGTAGTATGGCTTTAATGACACGTGAAAATATGGCTTGAGCCATGCCAATTCATATTGTATCATTATTGAATATAGAACGTAGCCTCTTAATAATATAACCTACTTATGTGAGACAATGAAGCTGGACAATATGCATTTGAACTTGCTGTGTAGATAAGGAGATAAGCATCCATAAAATATGCGAGGAATGTGATGATTCCTACACCGCTCTACTGAAATATGACAATCACTATGAATGGCGCTATAAATGACTAATTGTATAGAGTTAGCTCAGTTGAGGCTTGGTCGGCTTTTGCAATATCGTTCGCTGTACCGTTAGATAGTACTGCTTAGCTGAAAAAAGTAACTACCCTAAATGGGCGTTCTTGACACATGAACAAGATATTGGTAATTGAGAATGATCAAATATACATACAGATAGATAAACAAGTAGTCGAGCATCTGAGCTATGTGCAAAGTAGTTGCATAGTTGTATACCCAAGCGTACATACAGCAGAAGCAACTTCCATAATAGTAACGCTCTCCCATACTGCGTAACAGTACGATTCCGGTGGAAAACAAACTACATTAGTTACATGTCAAGATGCATATTCGAAAGTCTTTTGCTGGCCGAATAACCATCAACTAAACCATCTTGACATCATAGTGTATTACGCTCTACAATTATCATACACCTCATTTCTCTTTCTATCTTCTATTGCTATCGATATCTCGGCCGAAACCACACATATCTAGTACAACATCGTATCTAGCCATCTTTCACCGTCATTTTGGCTGCGTTTTTGAAAAGCTGCCTAGTCAACGAGAATACGAAAACTCAAAGACTCAGGACAGTTCCAAACAATCGCGTTTGAGCGATCGCTTAGCCGGGCGGTTGCTAGAGAGCTACCAACTTGACTGAAACATTCGAACTAAAACAAACTTACACCCCACTCAACATTACCATTTGTTGTTTATTATTCCGCGGATTTACATTGAGACATCTAGTCTGTCAGCTGGTAAAGGAGATAGATAATCTCTATTCGATCACAAGACGAACTGAACGAAGAAAAAACGCGTCTATCAACACCTCCCTCCATTTCCATTGCTACAATGGGGAGGGTGTACAATACTAGCTGCGGTATCATCCTTCAGCGATGTGGTTCCACCGCATTTGTGATCCATAGACTGATGCTATTTGCTACCGCCGTGATTGTAGCGGGCGTTTACGCCATAGACATCAGCTCTGCCATCGCCACCAGCAAGGCACTTCCAGGACTAGAATAGGTAAACTGCATCAACTTCCTTTTCCAGCCCCTTCTACGCTTACCGAGACTCAGGAGTTTCAGAACGTCATATTTTCTCCCTTTCCTTCTCTTCTATTAAGTTACACAAAAGGGCACATTATGATATGTTTCCCATCATTCTTGTTGTTCACGGGAACTAACATTGAATATCATTTTCATAGATTTTTGCCGAGATAGTAGCCGGTCTGAGTGGCCTGACTGCCTTGATATATCTGATACCGCATGTTCCCAGAAGTAATCTTGAAGTAGCCTAGGATTCACTACTCGTTATACTCTGGCTCGCTTTAACTGCTCGCTTTGCACAAGTTTACCTTGGCCCACAGCCGGAAAAGCCCGGCTCAGATTATAAACGTCTGCGATGGTCCGTTTATATGGACATGACGGGCTTGGCCTTGTGGACTCTAGATGCCATTGCTGTTTTGATACACAAGGCTGTTAAACGTGAAAAAGGCTCATATTACATGGGAAAGACGAGAGTAAGAGTCTAAGGTTACGAACTTACAGCGATCTCTACACTCCTGTCTGAATCTTGAATTCATACTATGTATATTTTTTTTGGGAATGAAATTAAAAAGTTAGTGGATTGATAATTGTCGGTTTCACTGCTGGAATAACTAATACAATAACATAACATCTTTAAAAACCCAGGTTTAGTGCTTAATAATCTTAGATATTAATCACTTTGGACATATCCATGTACAATTATCGAGACAGATGTAGAGTTGAGTATAAGAGTATCAAAAGAAAAGATGGATTGCCCAAAGATACACATATCTTGTAATGTTGGCTATGCGAAGTAGGCAATGTTTGGACCGGGGAAACAATCTTGGTTCATACTATAACTTTAGGTAGATCTGCATTGAACTTCGTTTCAAACATATTCGAATATGTTTTACAGGATGATCATGTATGGTAGCACAGAAATGAATGTTCTGATTTCCAGAAAAAAAATATACTACGATAGCTTACTACATTTCGACTGTTTGATGAAGCGGATTTTGTTACATGATTTCATTCGAGTGATATTACAGAGATATAGATACATAATATAGCCATAAGGGTACAGATCCAATCCAACGCTTAGTTTTCAGGATTATTCAAGTAAAAAAGGAAATGAAGCCCTATTAACTGTTTGACCTAGAAAGAGGAGCCATTTATGGCACCGAGGTAGGGATTTTGATCGCACCCCTCTTGCGATCATAGTTGGGTACACCATATTTGTGGCCAATAGCGGCCAATCTGCGGCCATTCTTGCCAACATTTTCCGAGTTGAAATCACGGAAGCGGAATTCGAAACGATCAGACTGGACACTAATGGTGTTGTCCCGCTCGAACTGGGCCCTTTCCTTGGCCTTTTGACGAAGGTACGCCTCCTGGTTGGTGACAGTTGTCCTCCAGATATCAGTCGCTTCGGCACGAGAGGCATGACCTCTGACAACCATCTTTTCAGCCTGGACAAGTTCGGCGTGAGGTGAACGCTCATCGGGGCGAATCATATCGGCATTGATGGCCTTGGCAGCGCTCTTACGATCAAAGTGCCGAGATTCTGCTACAGGCCAGAATATTTGCTGTTGCGTGTGACCGTGGTTGTGAATCTCGTTGATAGGCTCGTGAGGTTCATGTACCACTGGGTTGTTGGGGTCGTTGGTCTTGGGAATGAAGTAATGTGTCTGAGGTAACATGGAAAGTATAGCTTCTCGGTAGGGAGTAGCTAGCTTTCTATCCTGAAGGAAAAAAAAACCATTTCATGTTAGCATGTGTAAATCGTAATATGAAAGAACATGTAAGAAATAGATCCTGAGATTGGCTTTGATCAGAGAGGCTCGCAACTGCTTTTGTAACCATGTATTTATGAGCGTCTTAAAGACTAATCGAATTTAATTGCATATCATCATTAAAGCCTGTAAATCTCGAGGAGGGTAAGGGTAACATAGAAAGGGGATTGGACTTACTTCTTTGATCCAGCGTTTCTCCACCTCCTTTAATCGCACAATGGCAGCCACTCTTCTGACATCGATGCTCAGATCAGCTGAAACAACTTTGAGTGGCTCGTGGTTCTGTATGACACGACGCCAGATCCATTCCCGCGAGGCTTCACTGACAACAGGTTGACTGCGGAACTGTGGGTTTAAAGGAAACGGCTGGTCGACGTGAGGACCAAGGTAGAAACCATGTGATGAATGTCCTTCATCATTCTGGCGACTCTGCCACTTACTTTGTAGGCGATCTAGAAAGCGCTTCATGTCTTGACGTCCGAGAGTCCGTAAGCCACGTTTCCGTAGCTCGGGATCAAGACGACCCTCACTCACTGGGGAGGTCGAAAAACATCTCGACGTGGAAATGCAAGCTAATGAAGGTGAGGAAGAGGTAGTAGATCTAGATGCTGTCGAGTAGACAAGTGCTCTAGCACTGGAAGCCCCCAGTTTCATAGACATTATAAGCTTGTGAAGAGGAAGATGGAAGGGGTATATAGAGAAGGTGAAAGAAGAGTGGGACAGTTATATCATGAATAAGTCCCCATCAACCACCACGAAAAGAGAAAAAAAACGTTTTCGCTGCTGGAAAACAGCGGAGACTTCAGAAAGAAGCTGAAGAAGAAGAGAAGAAGTAAGAGAAACAAGGGAAGAAGAGTGCCGGGTGGCGTGCTTGATATAGTTTTTTTTTTCTTTCACTGGGAGACTTCATAGCGTTATAAAAATCTTGCAAGCCCTTTAGAAGGATGAAGTTCTGGCTTGTTAGTCATCCATCACGTGATAACTGTTCCATAGAGTATAGTGGGGTATATCAAACTGCTTCAATTTCCCGTTTCATTCTAGTTGTCAAAGATTGATAGTAATAGTAGTAGTGGTATAACGACATTGCAGCATTAGCGAGAGGTTTGAGAATCTAGGCTAAATAAACCGAAGTAGTCACTTTAATACCATAAGACAAAGAAAAAAAAAACAATTAGTGAGTTTTCTGGTATGAAAAAATACAATCACGAAAGTTATGAAAAAAAATAGTTTGTGCAAAAAGAAGGCCTCGCTGGATCCATGAAAACGTGATGTAGGATATAAGAATGCCACATAGATGCTAGGAAAAGATGATATGCGTACATATATTATATGTGTATATGTACATGTACTCAAAACACGACATATACAACATACTAGCGAGGAAGACTGACTAGAAAGCATCGAAACAAACAAAGAAATTGAGCCCGATGACTGTCCTCGGAATCCGTTATGTTGCCAGAGAAGATATAGAGGAGCGCTGAGATATACACTAACGCTCTGCAGTCTGCTCCTTCTTTTTCTTCTTTCTGGACTTTGTAGGCGGCGGAATAACATTGGCAGACTTGATACGCTCATCCTCTTCCTCGATCTTTGCCATGGTTTTCCACTGTTCCCAATTGTCAAAGTCGATGAGGGCTTGCATACAACCCCATTCTAGGATCTTTTGCTGCAAGTAGGGGAGATTTACAGGCTGGTAAAAATGTCAACATTTGGGGTTTTTTTGTCTTTGGTGATACTTAGTTGAAGGATACTATAACACATACCTTTGTCAAGAAATCATTGCATCCGGCGGCCAATGCACGTCTTCTGTCACTGGGAAGAGCGCTGGCCGTCAAGGCAACGATAATGACCTGGCTTTGGTGCATATGGAGATTATCCAATTTGTCTGATGGAGATATCGGTTCGTCGCTGGGCGTATTTTCAAGACCATGCTTAGTGATTTTATTCACACGCTCTAAACGCCGAATTTCTTTAGTAGCATCAAGGCCATTAAGAATTGGCAGCTGGATGTCCATTAGGATAAGGTGATAGCCGCCCTGACGCCATTTGTTGACCGCGTCTTGTCCATTTGTGGCCTTGTCTCGACGGACCTTGAGGCGACCTATAAAGGTATGTATAAGTTTAAGGTTGATAGGGTTATCTTCAACAATCAAAACTTTGATAGGCGGCACTGAGATAGAGGAGTTGACCGGAATGCTGGGTGTTGGGTCCGAGCTTGCGCTTTCTCGCTTGCGGTTTGATTCCGTGATAACGGCATTGACATTGTTAGGTACGCCTGTATTTGATGCTGGTGGCGGGATGGATTGTGGGATAGCCGAGGCTGTAGACTTTTGAGGGATTGGTGGATTAAGAGATGGTTTTTCGGGAGGATGTGATGACTTTGGAGGAGGAGAAACCTTCACCACATCTGGAGTTGACTTTGGCGGCTGTTCAGAGGCTAGTCTCACAGATAGTTAGTAATGATCAAATATATTTCGAGAAGCTGATAGAAAGATAACCGACTAACCATCTTTGGGGGGAGGATTGGATTTCAGTATGATAGGTTGTGGCGATGGGATTTTGGTTGGCGGCGAAGAAGCAGCAGCGACGATCTGTTGGCGACGGTTCTTGTTCAGCCGTCTGGTTGTCCCGCTAGGAGAAGCTGCCTGTGCGGTGAGGTTACGAGGCGAAGGTAATGGTATGGCTGAGTCGGGAAAGTAGCCGTCTGAGTTCTCATTAGGACGCTCTATTGGATGTTGCGGCGATGGTTTAGGAATGTGGCGGGAATTGACCTCGGTGATGATGAGAGCCTCAGAGATTCTTTGCCCGTCGGGATAAGCGTTTCTAATGACGTTCCAGAGCGGTTCTTCGGGTCCAAGCACTCGGTATTTATTCAAACTATGGCGATCTAGCAATCTTAGCGCGAGATCTGCGGAATCGAAGCGACGGCCGAGAGAGTTGGCAAACTTGTGCAAAATGGCGTCCCGAACTGAGTCAACAAGGTCATCATCGAGCACGTTGACCTGGGTGGCTGATGACTCGATTCGCTTGACCCAGACCTTGTGTACTTGTGAGCCGTGACCCATGCTGGCAGCTGATGAACGGCGGCTATAAGAATAAGATGAGGGGTTGTCGTTATCGAAAGAGTCTGGATGTGTATAGTGTGATGTAGTATCGTCGAAGTCGCTGTGGTAGCTCTGCCTTTTGCTGTGGGCTTGCTCGTATTCTTCAATGTAGTCGTCACCGGTTTCCGGGTCGGAGTCGCAACTGTGTTCGTGGTCTTGCTGGTCGTAATTGAGGGCAACGCGTTTGCGATTATTATGGGAAATGGAAGCTTGTACTCCAAAGACGTTTTGCCGGCGCGAAGACGAGGGTGTCACAGGGCGTGACCTGGGTTCTTGAAGCGAGGAAACCGGGCGCACTGAAGGCGTCGACAGCGGATCGACGTAATTACGGGAAGATGTCGGATAGCGGGCAGTCGGGACTGAGCCGTTCTGGAGCGAGATTATATCAGAGGCGGCGTCGCGTTGGCTGGGATAGTGGTGACCATGTAGATCGACCGTCGTCGTCGATGGTAATGAGGGGGCGACGGCGGTTTCTCGAGGAGGTGGAGTCACCGATACTGTAGGCGTTCTGAGGGCTGTTTGAAAGGCTGACTGCGCGGAGTTTATACCGGCTAACGATATTGCGACTGTTGGTGATGCGTGAGATGGAATTGCAGACGTGGACTTTGACTGCGAAGACGGCAATGGGTATACCTCCTTGCCGACGGTAGAGGTGGCAGCAGTGATGGAATTGCTACTTTGGTTGTCAAGTGTTGGTACAATGCCTGGGTCAGTAGGATAGGCGGCAGGCCAGGGTCCGGGATTGCTGCTAGCAGGCAAAGCTGTAGCGGCAGTAATAGCGCTTTTGGAAGTAGTGGTGCTAGGCGTTATCGTAGCAGTGCTAGTGGCCGACGGAGTGGTCGTGGTGCTACTTAAAACTAATTAGCTAGTGGATCGGGCTGAATAAGGGCTTAGCTCTAGTATAGCGCATTTGTAGTAGTAGCTTTGTCTGTTCCATATCAGTAGAACATCGAGTCATTCGAGGGCGAGTTGATTGTCTTTATGTTGGCGGCACTATAACAGGATGGAAACCAAGAGAAGCATAGTCCGGCTCTCAGTACCCCCCAAAAAGAAGAGGGGAAGGGAAGGGATTTTTTTTGAGGGCTAATAGCACAGACTTCTGGAAGGATATGATTTGGCTAGAGCAGAAGGGAAGGAAGGATGGGAAGATAGTGTACGATTAGCAAAAAGGCAAGTAAAAAATACAAAATCATATGTCATGGCTAGTTTTAGCACTGCTGACGGAGGTGCAGAAACATGTAATATTGCCCATTGCCTATGTTGCTTGCCCATCTCATTAGACATGACTCACGACTACTGTCAGTTAAGCTTGGCTGCTCTGCTGGCTTGGCAAGTTGACAATCTCACTGGCCCATCCCTACAGAATTGAGCCGCAAGATTAGCCTAGGCGGCCTTGCACATTGAGACTATAAGTTGAAGGCTTATGGTATAGTGAAGTGGTGAAATTGGCAATGGTGCAATCGGATGAACAACCGTGTGTATACAAAACTTCGGGAGCTCTCACATGCTGGATCATGGAAGAATTTCAAGCGGTAGACGGCCCTCAAAAGCAATAATTCTTCTGCAGACGCATAAGCAAGACGTGCATACTGGAACTTGAACAGAGGGGAGACAAATGGAAGACTATGTCCCTATAGTAGGTGATCTGCAACTCAAACAAGTTTGTTACAAGGATACAACGGTAGATTCATTCGAGGAAAGGATGTTCGGCTAACTGGAACAAGAACGGGAACCATCCATCAATTTGCTTTGCTTATTATGCCAGCTGGCGATCGGCTGCTAGGCTTTAGTCGACAATCGAACGGCGAACTGAGGCTGTCGATGCTTTGTGTGTGCATATGTATGTACATAGGCAGCAAACCCGTACAGTTCTGATCTGTTTCTGTTCTGCTCTGTTCTATTTCTGAGAACTATACTGTTGCCCTGGTTCCTGTATGGGTGATGTGTTGTGTGATGTGTAGTAGTAGTAATGTATGTAGTAATAGTATGGCGTTCAGCTTAGTTCCCCCTGGTTCTCCTTTTGAGTAATGAACTTTCTCGTATTCTACCGATGGGCTAGAAAGAGGAGGGGGCAGTAGACTCGGACTTATAGAGGGCAAGCCATCAAATGGAAGCGGGAAATGAAGACACAGAAGTAGAATAAATCACTAGACAACATGGAGGTGCAGATAGGGATTGATGTTGGCGTTGGGATGATTGAATAACTTACTCGATAGGCGACTGGGCCTTGCCTACTTGGGGAGCAGCCTGACCATTGCTGTCTTGGTAAGTGTCTATCATGACAGAGTTGAGAGACATATGACTTTGACGATAGTTTTCTGGTCGGCTGCCTGGGTAGTTCTGATAGTGGCGAGGTTCATGTCGAGGGGTTGACGGTGCATGACTGTCGCCAGACTCTCGGGCGGCAGAAGCATTGATGCCTGTGGGCGTCGGCGTGGTAGGCCGATAGCCCTGGGACGCCGCTATCTCAAACGAGGCATCGTGGTGATGTAGCTGCGGTGGTCCTGGCGGCGATTGAAAGCCGGGACTGTGTGGCGGCTGATGATTCAAACCCCAGATGGCTCCGGCCGGGTAGCCACCACCTCCCGGTATAGAAACGGGTAGAGACTTACCGTTCCGGGTGTAGCTGTCGCGCCGGCCCGGCGGATAGCCTACCGAGCCCCGGCTTGCCTGACTGCTAGCTGCACTGACGCTTTCGCCTCCGGGAGATGCGGGCGGGTGGCCAGGAGACTCCGGTTCGCCTCCACTCTTGGATGAATTGGTTGAAGTCCAGCTGCGAAGTCTCGTGAGGAATCTGCGAGCCATCTCATACAGACAGCGATAACAGTGGCGGCGGGGTGGCAATGATGAACGGCCTGCCAGCTTGAAAGGATTGAAATGTTTTCGCTGTGTTTCTTGGTATGAGAAGGGAGGAGAGACGTCTTTCATGAGCTATCGCAATGTCTCGCTGCAGACAATAGTGGGTGGTGAGCACTGCCTGTAGGGCAATGGTAAGCTGTAAAAAGACAGGCAGCAGTGATAAATATAGCTCAGTAGTAGAGGCTCAGGCGCTGGATAGGCATAAGACTCGCTGTAGTTGATAGAGCATCCACTGTAAACTATCGCCTAAGTTCTACTGCAATTAGTCAGTGAAGGGTAGAATACAGAATAGTAAGAGCGCTGACAAGGATGAGTACCAAGGATTGGATACATTACTATAGAATATTGGATATAAATATAGCACTCAAAGTACTATTTTGTCATGAAAGAACAAGATTAGAAATTACAGATCCCGGGAAATGAATTCTCTTTCAATAAAATCTCAATCGTGGTAGAAAATCATAGCTTACGATCGATAAGGAGCGTCGTCTTAAGCAACAATATTGGCAGCTGACCATGTACTTCGCGCTGAATGATTCCAAGTTTGGGGAAGATTAGAAGGCGTGCAGTGATCGTTGTTTCTACGAACAGCACTGAAAGAAAAGGGTGGTCACAGGGCAATGGGTGGAACAGGACCCCCTCTGGTGAGTAGCTTTGACCAAAGTTTCTCTCAAAGTATCAGCGTTGGAACTCTAAGCTTAATCACGGCACGGCTGACCTTGAGGGCGATCGTGGGTCCCAGATGTACATATATTTATATATATATATATATATATGTCTCTATATGAAGTGAGAGTCACGGCCACTGTCGGGAATTATATAATACGGCGAGAAGGAGTTGACAACGGTCCTGCCGTTGGAACAAGAGACCTAGTCTACTAAAGGAAGCTCACAACGAGTGTCGAGTTGTCTAACTAGCTTTATTTTTCTTTAGATGGACGATACTATTCTATAGGTATAATGCCACACAAGACTAGTTAGTGTGAGCTAGTAAAGTGTTACCGGGGATTAGCGTAGCTATATGTCTGTCGTTCTATATGAGCAAAGAGGCGTGGTAGCTAGAGCACCGACCGACAATATTCTTAGAATAGATAGGCGTAAGTGTCAAGAACGGATGACGAGGGGATATCACGTATGGCCGGGGCGGTATATGTACTGTAGGAAAGATAAGAAGTCAACATTTAGATTTGCTTTTTTCTATTCCTTTTGTTCAGACGCAGAGACGGTTATTGTAAAAGTAAAAAGATATAATAAGCCAGGAATACTGGTCTTTATATACAGCATCCTTCATAGCAAAGGCGTCCAATCACTAACTAGGCGTGTATATGTACATTTGAGATGTATTTGTGCGTAGCTTCACACACGACTACAGTTAACAGAAACTAGCATTAAAAAAGGCCTGGCTAAGTTCTTTCGTCCACTAGCGGAGTACAAAAACCACCATATACAGAAGTATCACTGAGTTGACGGCAAGCCACATACCTTGTCACCCCACACTCTATCCTGCCTCATCATGAGGTTCACCGTTCTTCACAAAGTCTATTCTCAGATTAATATCGTCAACCTGAGCAACGACAAAGGTAGGCTTAACAGACCGAGAAGAAGTCTATGAACTGATTTTGTCTTACACCCGGCTTAGGTGAGGAAGGACCCCCGAACTAAGCCCGGTTATGTTTAGCACGCGATGTGTCGCTTAAAGCTCCAGATGATTATCAATTCCAGGCCTACACCATGCAAGCAGAATCGGGCGAGAAGTATGTTCCAAATGACTTTCGGAGCGGAGCTCGTAGCGAAGATCTCATAAGGATCACAGCAAATAGTATGGCTTACCAGAGCTTGTCTTAGCTATTGGGCCTCAGAAAATCTACAACAAGCCATGAATGATACGAATCCCATGATTTTCTAGTTGGCGGACCAAGTGCATGATCCAAGAAACGGAAATATTTGGCTAGGCCAAGACATGCCCTTTTTGGTCTTTGTTTACTTACTAACGTAGTCGTATGTGTGTACATACATATGTATCATAGCCACGGTTGCAGTTCCAGTCAGCCTCAACCGGTTCGTTCCCATAACAAATAAACCAGATGCCCTCTACCAAACTTTTGTATCTGACTCCGGACGCAAATTATTCTTACATCGGCATATATTGAAGAAAAGGCCCGCTCATCCTTTAGCCTGTACTTCTATAAGGCTCGGAAATACTGGACACTTGGCATACGGGTTTCACAGCTATCGTACTATATATGTATGTACATACATACAACAAAATTCTGCTTCAAGTACATGTACATACATGTCGTCTTGTCTTGTTCCTGAAAGTAGGATCAGTCCTCAATTAGCAAAAGCAACCCTCCTGGCAAGCTTAGCCTTTTTTCTTGACTCAGGAAGTATCAGAAAAGAATTGCGTCTGTGCAAACTAAGCTGAATACACCATATTCCCATATAGTCTACCTTGCTTCCGTACCAGTTTACTTACTGGACTACCAGAGTCACAAAAGCACTGCGTCCATGACCGATTTATCCGTCATTCGATTACCAAACCAAAAAAAACCCATCTATAATTCCTCTGTCTTTTGTTATATATAGAGGCCGTACGCAGGCAAGGGTTCTGTTTCTTGCAGCTGCAGCAGGTGTGCAGCATGTATGCAGTAGGTTGCATTTGACGGACCCAGCTGATCACGTATTTATACTACTTACTGCTAGTGCCGTGCTCACATACTGATAGTTGTGTTTGTGCAGTCGTATAGTTAGTTCGTAGTTATGTGTATATTCGTGATGTTTACAAGTGTATACTCAAACTCTAGTGAGTGAAAATTTAGCACTATACTCTTTATATCATATTCACTGCTGCCGTCGTGTCTCGGCTAACACCTGGGTACCAACTTTTCTCTGGGATATCCTATAATAAACAATATTAGCACACGGGAGTATCACAATGCAGACGAAAGCGGAGGAGGAGGCACGCGGCAACATCCCACGGTATCACTCCATGGGTTTCTGGACATTATGCTCCCATATGTACAGATATGTATGTAACCGGGGGAATCAGCGCCTCCAATGGATTTGATGCAGCTGCTTAGTTCCTTAATCCCAATCCGAAGCCTACTTTTGGTTATGGTTACAACTATATCACCTGTCTTGTGTAAAGTAAGCTGTATATAGAAGTACATACATGACATGTAAGCATACGTACTACTTGACTGGTGCCTAGATAAACAAAATTATGGCATATTTGCTATGTACATTTGTACATACAAACAAATACAAAGGTTGTAAACACTAAAATATCCATCACCCTATGAAACTGATTTTATTTGATTATATTTCACGTCTACACCCTATGAAACTGATTGTGGCAATTAGGATTTCTAAGTTGTCAACATAGAGCTCTACAGGATCCTAAATCCTTTTTATATACTTGCCTGATAAGTCCAATATTGACCATTTCAACTGTAAAGGCTGAATACAGAGTAAGCCTATTCACAGTTTCAAATCACTTGGGATGCATAAATACGTAAGAATGTGATAAAGCTATACTCAAAACTACCAACAATGGTAGAGTGTGAAGTAGCATATTTAACCAGATAAGCTAGAAATGATGGCATCCCTATCTGAATATCAAATTTCGAATTGTGTTTTAATTTTCTTTAGGTTCCCTAAGCTGTATATTATAGCAAGTCTTACATCTTCATGAAAACTGAATGGCTACCTACTAACTCATAGATCTCAATGGTAAATCAGGCAACAGCCTACAAATTTGACGGATTTTAGTTCATAGATCGTTCAAAATGTTTCTTTAGTTCTACAGGCTAAGTCACCTTTGAACTGACATTGTGTGAAAATGAAGAACCCGTGTTCTTATCTGTAAAGCCACATCATACCATGATTAACTCATCTACTACTTCTCATTTGTCTTTGATTTTCAACGTGAAGCTACCCATCAGTGTACCAAGTCTGGTAACTCCGAGCCCTGTACTCAATGTAAACAAGGAATAAATAAAAAATTTGCTGCATGCTATTGACAGCTCATTGACATCCTGGCCACCAGCCAATATCTTGCATGCGACGGATTTTCGCATCGTTGCAAATACTTTGAAAAATTACGCTAATGTGTTCGTTTCCAACAAAAGAGCCTAATAACACAAAATCCTAATCTATATAGACAGATATGTTCATGCTTTGGTTGTCGCTTTTACCCAATTCCATTTCTAGTTGTATCATAGCCTGGTGGCTTAAACTTCCTTATATCGTACATAATAGTTCCTTCCAACGAGTTCCTCGTAAGGCGTTTGTCGTCCAAAGAGCTATGTTGCCTTTGCCTGGATCCTTGAGTCAGCCTTTTGATGTACAAACTCGTGGTTATTCAAAGCCAAAGCTACAACCAACAACGTTGGCAGTATAACTCGCTTAGATCTCACGGGTCTCAAATAACATTCCTAACGATATCTTGAGGGTATCTGCAAATCATAAACAGAGCTCTCCGCATAGATATGTACATGCATTCATTTAGTAAACTGAGTTATCTGCCCGCAAGTTGTAACTAGAGGTTCATTACGAATAAGTAAAGATAAGCGAAGCCTTTAAACCGAAGCCGAAAAGTTAAAGCCGATGGGTTAAGTTCTTGAACTGCACACTCCAATCGTCTGGCTATTGCTACAGATAAGTTCAGCGACTTGGTCCCGATACTATCATGTGGCAGTATAGCCCCGACAGTTCCAGTTGTATTCGTTAATGATAGCCAGGAACTACTATAGTAACACATTGGAGCGTGGATATCCCATCCACAAGAAGTCATCACTGGTCTCAAAAGTTCCTTGGTTCCCTATGCTGAAAGACATGACGCTGTCGTGAAGTGATAGATATGTAGTACTACAGACTATGATAGCGTTGTCTTCCAATGAGCCTAGAACGTGCTATAACTATAGTCTACGATAGTATATATGTATCGCATTAATAACTTTGACATCACAAACCCATTTGATCTATCACTCTAGATGTTTGTAGTACATTTGTAATACAGAAAGTACGGAATCAGACCGAAGATCAAGCACGCTTCGGGAAATAACCTGTCAAGAAGCGGGAGATAAATGTAGAGGTAATCATGGAGGGTAGTTACACTCTAATCGATGGTATATAGTATAAAGGTCCCTTCACATTCTGTTCTTTCTGATAACATGATACATAACCTACATGCGTTGATTTCATTTGAAGTATCCTTCAAATATATATATATATATATATATTTTTAAGTATAGGTCGTGTTTCTTTCTCCATAAACACCATTCTTCCCTCCATTGTTTCAAAGCTACGTGGATATCCATCACCATGAAGCAAGATGCCCCCATTCTCTATCCCGATGTCAATGTTGGCACCAAAGTGACCTCTTACGCAAACAAGCACTCGAAGCCGCTCAACGAAAGCCTTCAAACTTATCATGCGTACATTAAAGAAACGGAGAAACATTCCGGTTACACTGTTTGCGAGTTCCAAGCCAAATACTTGTCATTTCTAGCAAAGATCACTAACGCGAAAAATGGTACAATATCTACTGCTTTTTATAGAGACAAGACGCTAACATGCGGTATCAGTACTCGAGGTCGGTGTCTATTTAGGGTTCTCGATGATGATTTGGGCCGACGCCGTTGGCCCCAAAGGTCGTGTTACTGGCCTAGAGTTCTCTCCCGAGTATGCTGAACGGGCGCTGAAGAAGGCCCATGAGATGGGTTTTCTCAACGCCAATGTTGTTGTCGGTGATGCTACCAAAACGTAAATATTTCAGCCTGTACATCTGAGTGAATGCCTATTCACTAATATATGAATACATGTAGTCTAGCGGAGCTTCCTGTCGCTGAGCCATATGATATCATCTTCCTCGACGCCAACAAGGATGGATATCCACAGTATCTACAGACTATCTTGGATCGTTCTAAGCCAGGAGCTTCGAATCGTCTTCTTCGCGAAGGTGGTATTATTGTAGCCGACAATATTTTGCGTTGGGGCTTAATTCCCGTCCCTGGAGAAGAAAATCCAAACCATGAACTGGCTCAACAGAATTCGATTACAGGACTGGAGCCGGGTCTTACGTGCATTAGACAGTACAACGATCTACTCTCGAATAATCCCCGCCTAGAAACCTTTGTGATGCCACTTTTTGATGGTGTTTCTCATGCTCGATTGATTGATTAATGTGGGCTTAGTATCGTAGCAAATGTATAGCCAAATTAAGCTCTTTCATTTCAGCTATCCAGTCTAAGGCTGCCAGGCTTCTTTCTACATGATATTTCTATACAAAAAATGCTTTGTTTCTGTTAAAGTACAATACATATTATTCATTATCCTCAAAGAGTACAAGGCAATTATGGCAAGAGTTTGCTAAGCTATCCGATCCTGACTTGATGAGGTGATTTTGGGACAAATCCAACCTCTGTGCGTACATACATGAAAACCTACATAAAAACATATGTACATGCTGATCCATGTGGATATATGTCTGAACTTAACTAGTAGACGTTTGAGTTTTAAGAGATGAGTAAATGCACTCTTCAACTACTAACAGATGATAATGGTCTTTCATACGCGGCTAAAACTTATGGTATCGTATGAAAGTACATACAACACCGTACTGTGGACAATTGGAGATTCTAATAATATACAACACTAAAGCACGTGTTGTATGATTCCACAACCACCATCTCCGATTTTTGCCATCTACTAGTCACTGTACATATATACATCGAGGGATTTGGATATATGAAATAACGAATCTCTCATCACTACTTCAGCCAATACCAATTCTTTTTTGGTTATAATTATCAGTTATTCACAGAATATCTTGTTACAACTCGACATGAAAGCCCTAGCTTACAAAGGAGGTGGGCGTGTTACCCTCGAAGAAACCCCCAAGCCTAGCATCGACAAGTCATCAGATGTGATCGTCAATATCCTCAAAAACGACTATCTGCGGTTCTGACCTACACATACAAAAGGGCGATGTAGCGTCCTGCCAGGCAGGAATAGTTCTCGGGCACGAAGATGTAGGAATCATCGACTCCGTTGATTCTGCCGTAACTCGATTCAATCAGGGCGATCGTGTACTAATCATCTGCATCACTCAATGTGGGGTGTGCGAATATTGCCGTCGTAGCATGATGTCGCACTACAAATCCGGCGGCTGGAAGCTAGGAAACACCATCAGCGGCTGCCAAGCAGAGTATGTGCGTATTCCGTTTGCTAATGCCAGTCTCCTCCAAGTTCCTAAGAGTGCCAAAGATACTGCCATGGTGATGATTAGCGATATCTCTCCAACTGGCTTGGAATGCGGCGTCAAGATTGCCAAAGTCCAGCCTGGTGGGACTGTGGCTATCGTGGGATCTGGTCCTATCGGTTCGGTTTAGGTGCTTTACTTTGTGCGCAGATGTATTCTCCGGCCAAGATCATCATGGTTGACTTGGAAAGCAATTGGTTGGCCATGGGTTCTAGTATGGGGCGCCAACTATATCGTCAATTCGGGTAGTGAAGACTCTATGGCTTCAGGCTTGAAGTTGACGAATGGGGTCGGCTGTGACTCGGTGAGCGTTCGAGCAATATCCCAGTTGTGCCAGAAACTTCTAGCCCCTGGTGGTGCTTTGGCAAATGTCGGTGTTCACGGCACCAAAGTCGATCAGCATCTGGAAGATTTATGAGATCTCAATATCAGTAAGTGGCATGACAGTGTCTCTATCTCTTATCTTCTTGGGATCAAGATGTGTTCCAACATGACTAAAGCTATCACGACCTGACTCGTTGATATGGCTACGGTGCCTATGCTTACGAATTTGGTGACATCTGAACGGTTAGATGCTACAAAACTCGTCACTCACTGTGGGTTATCTTCCATGTATACATGTACATGATCGAATTCTTAGCATTTACTAACGTTCCATGTCTAGACTTGACTGTAGATGAGATGGAGAATGTGTATAAAACCTTTGGAAACGCTACCAAGTGTGAAACTCTCAAAGTTCTTATTAATATGGACTAGATATTGGGTCCATACAGCATATAGTTTCTAGGTTATGTCTACAAATAAATATGTGCCAAATTGAAGAAGAAGTTATCGTCTTCAGTAGTTTTATGGAGATCAACCTGACATACCCTTATTATGTGGTAACCCTAATGGACACAGCATATCTATTCATACTTAGCGACGTTCTTTTCCATTCCGATTTTTAGGTTTTGTATTAAGCATATACATATCTTTTCTCATGATGGAATACTCTACTAGCCCATCTTCTAAATCTTTTGAGCGGCCAGTCCCACGCGCCCCCCGCTCCGCCTCCAAAACGCGATTAATCCAAGTCCAGAACCGACGACGAGAATATCTCAGCTTGAATCCTGAGTATTTCATCAACGACGAACATGAGTTTGCCAGTAAGACATGCTTTGTTTATATATATGCTTGCCTCTTATATGGCCCCCTCTTTAATCAATGACCGATGAAAACTGATCATGATATAGATCCCGTGTTGTATGATAAACTCATTCGACAGCATCTTTCAGCGGCAGAGCGCGAGTTAGATGGCAAAGCTAAAGGGTATGCCCGTGTCCTAGAAGGCGATATAATGCGTTCAGAGGCCAAACTTGCACAACTACGTGATGAATTAGAGAAGACCAGCGTTACCGATACGGACGCACCACCGTTGAACTCATCGTCATTAACAGCTTCCAAGATCCCACAATTGGATGACCAGGCAGACCAAGAAGAAGAGGGGGATAATACACACAATGCATCTAAATCACCTCAATGGGACTCGGACATAGACAGCGGCGATATCGCCGCCATAGCTTCTAAGCCTGGCGTTGGCCCTACTCAGTCCAAGAAACAGGCACGGGATACATGGATGGCTTTTCTACGCGATCGATTCGTCGCGGGTGAAGATACAGAGTTCGACTATACAAAGATAGACCAAGACGATTTGCTAGATAAATATGCGAGACAGGACGAGGAAGATGCGTGGTTTGACGATGAAGAGCCCGGCTTCGTTTTGGATAGTGATGATGACAAGAAAGGGGGTTCAGTGCGTGGAGAGACAGGCATCCAGGACTTCTAATGAATCAAGCCGTTATGATAGACAAAAAATTGACATTCTATAAGTATATGCGTGAATATAAAGTAAACCGTTAACAATGAAGAAAAACAAGCAGGAAAGAGAACTTCTTCTATAGTAAGTCGTGACCTCGTACATCTCATATATGGTCAATCTCGCCAATGAGATAATTCCCCATTCCATTAAGATACTACCACCCCAAAAGAATCGTGGCGCGATTCATTAAGCAACAGCTTTTTATATATCTTTTCCATCTCTCTACTACTTCTCCCTCACATCCAAACTTGCTCAACACCAATACGTAGTCGATTCAGCGTCTCTTCGTATCGACTCGGGCTATGATCCACCAACATGCTCGGCCTAAACCTCATCTCCTTGAACCTTGCTGGCACATCACGCACATAACGTAACACGATTCTCTTTGCCGGTGAGCCCAAGAAGCCTTGGACGGTTGGCTCCGAGGCATAATCTCGTCTTAGGACACTCGTGCTCTCCACGACGAAGACCTCTCCAGGCGGCAACAGTTTCTCGCTGGTCATCGATGCGCGCAGGCTCTGTAGCAGAGAAGTGGCCCATTCCGATCGATCACCGTTCGTGATAAGCACACCTTGGGCATCGCCGATGCTTACTGAGGAGGAGCCATACCATTTCTGCATGAACTCGTTCTGGAGTTGGTCTGTGACGTACTTGCTGAGTGCAACTCGAGCTGAGCCTCCCTCGCTCTTGAAAGCAGCTGAGAGTGCTTGGAAATCATGAAGTACGCCGAGTGATAGATACGGTACGATGTCATTACCCTGAACTACCGATGTGATCAGACCACGTGTCGCCTTCTGCAGTCTCCGACACATCGTGCTAGGCGCGCCGTATGCATATACATGGATTGGGCGGCCGGCAGGAGGACGGAGGTGGTCATGGGAATCTGGCTCGTTCCCGGAAAAGGCTGTGACAAAGCCTAGGCTGTTGGAGTTGGGTTCGGCGAGCATTACTCCGAGGAGGGCAGTGACCGCGCCTCCTAGAGAATGACCCGTGAGCACTAGACCGTAGTCGGGGAATTCATCTAGAGTAGCTTTGAGAGTCGCCATGACCTTTCCGTCTTCTCCGTAAAGCAGACGGCGAGCTGAGGCGTGGATTCCCTTATGCACCTGGAATCTCTGGTTACGCCACTCTATCTCGTCGTACTCGCACGTCAGATCTGCCAGGACATCTTCAAATCCTAGCGTACCGCGGCAAGCCAAAACGACGGCCTTAGACTCATGATCTAGAGCAATGTAGTGCACTAATGGCACACTAGATCCAGAGCCGACTGCCCCCTGTGAGTTCGAGCCGCCATCTTTATCTACAAAGGAGGCCAGAATGACACTCTCGGTAGGGATGTTTGTGTGCTGAGCAAAGGCCCGAATATCTCGATGAGTCTTGTGAGCTGCAGGCTCGAAACGGGGCTTCTCCTCTGACGATAAGCCAAGATATCGGAGGAAATGCGAACCATACGAAGCGGACGAGAAGAGGATATAGCGAGTAATGTTACGTAGAATGTGGAAACGAGGAAAGGTCGTATCGATCATTCCCGTCTGGCGGAGAGCATTCAGAGCTTCAGTGTTGTATGCACTGCGTTGATAGTAAGAAGAGGAAAACACAAGCGATGATTGCGAGTCATTGGTAGTTCCCAGACTGTAAAGACTGGGGCTGAGCAGCTGAGAGCGACGGCGCATTGGGTTACTCCCAGTTAGAGACAAGGCATGGCGGCTACCCTTGGAGCGGTTACGCTGGTGGCTTGACTTGAATGTGATAGGCGATGGCGGCAATGGCTTTAGGGTATCAGCGTGTCTTAACTGAGGCGGGGGGGACTCTGGAAGGTTCTGGCGCGAACGGATAGCAATGGCAGTGTTACTATTCCGAGGCATAGGCGGTGCCGGCTCGAGAGACGAGATTTCCGAGTCGTGGCCTACACGCGGCTCAATATCGGCTGATATGTTGGCGGCTATCTCGCCTTCATTCTTGAGTGTTGATGCTAGATTGGAGCCGGCTTCTTTATGATCACGGACCGGCGTCTTAGGTGGTCTTGAATCTGCTTTGAGAGGCGACGGCGCAACAGCTGCGGAAGTAGGCGCAATGGGTCTTCTAGAAGGCACGGGTCTTTGATTAGAGTAATACCCCAAAGGTGGGCCTCTCTTCCTGACTAACTTTGCATGTTGATGAGCAGAACTAGACGATTCTTTGCTGCTGAAAAAGGATGAGATGCCCGAGCCAGATCCGATCCGGAAGGCACTGCGGATGCCGTTTCGCTTTTCTGACGTGTGAGATGACGGCACAGACGATTTCTGCTTGCTGATAGTCGGCTTCGCAGACTGACTTTGGTCATTGTCCTTGTTTTCTTTCTGGTGTTCTTCGGTTGGTTGCCGAGACCGGGAAAGGAACGATGTACGTCGGGATGCCTTGGTCTCTGCAGAGGGTAACATAGCAGAAGGTCGAGTCTTTGAGCTATCGGTTGATTCGGCAGGCTGGTCGGCTAGAGGTTGTTCCTCCTTGGATGTTGTTGGCCGAGTGGCAGTTACTGGTGACAGCGTGAGGGGAGATGTCGCCGTACCGGGCGGTGACGGTATGAGAGTCGAAGTCCCATCAACGCCAGAGGTCGGTCTGCTCAATACTTCTGTGATAGGGCGAACCAATGGGAGAGGTAGTCGAGGCAAAGAATACGAGATTAAAGATGGTTCCAAGCCAAGATCGGCATTCTCCATGCTGCCCATGTCAGTGAGCATCGGGATATCGTTCTCATCGTCATCGAGTCTCTCGGCCGTAGCGCTGCTGGTCTCGCTCCGCTGGATCCGATACACAATGCGATGGGTCTGAGAGCCTGGCCCAGACATGGACTGTTGCTGTACAATGACGGCGCCTGGTGGTGGTGCCAGGTGGAGGCTCTGGCTAGCATTGGTGGGCACATCAACAGTGATTGTCTTGGTAGTTACAGTGTTGGTTGAGACTACAACCTTGGCGTTTGAGGGTAGCTGGCTAGCAATTTGCTCATAGAGGGTCTCTTCAGCATCGTCAAGGCGGCTTCTAGTAGGCATTGGAGGCTCATAGCTCAAGTATGAGGCTGTATCTGGCAAACCCTCATGGCCGGGGCTTCTGCGCCGAGATGTATATCTGCCTTGATGGCTTCCATACAAACTGATATCATGAATGTCGTGGACATCGATACGAGCACCGTCGTCCAAGACAACAACGTCCCAAACGATCTCATCGACGCCATTTCGATGGTCCTCCTCCTCAGTAATGCGTACACATGCGTTTTGAAGATACGCAAACGCCGCCATAGAGATCAGCAGGTCCTTGACGCCAACTGTCTCACCTTGAATTCCTGTAGCAGGATTACGGAACTCTCGGCGGATCAATGCAATGATGCTGGCCATGGCTCGAGATGAATCTGTTGAACCAAAGAACTGGTTCAGCACCGTCAAAAAGATGAGAGTGCTCTGTGAAGTCGTCTCAACCACTGACGACGATAGCCTAAAGCCAGCAGCAATAACGAAGATGAGGCATGTCATACCACGGTAAAGAAAGTCTAGACCGCCCTCGACCACAGGCTCTACGTGCCCCATCCCCAGCGGAAATCCGGTCATCTGTTGGACATCGCGGCCGGCAAAGCACATAGCAGTCTCGACAAAGGTCATGCCAACGCCAAGACCGGACACAGTGGTTGTACGGGCGACATCCATTCCCCACGTCGTGATCTTGGTGCTGGCACGAATTAGAGTGCCTGTAGTCTGCGTCATGGCCGTCACGGCGAAAGCAAAGGGGCTCGGAAGCAGAGTGGGGCCGATTGGGCCGGCAGTCGGGCGGACCTCGCCTTGCTGACTTGAAGTCAGTGATGACATGATGGTGTCTTTCTCAGAGAAGGAGTGATTAGTAGTAGGTGAACATGTATGTACATGCGGCGATAGATGCACGATGCTACGGCAAAGAGCCCCTACCCAATCACTTAGGAAGGACTAAGCAGAAGCTAGCCGCAGGGGCTTGTACAGCAAAAAGGCGGCGGAAGCTCCTATATGTCTGGAGATATGTATGTATGTCTAGTCGGTGACAGATTATCGGTGAGACAGAAAAGGTGCTAACTGGCAGCAACAAAATGGCTGTTATCAGATCGGCAGTGGCACGCAAGAAATCAGCATCGGTAACTATCTCCTCTCTTACTTTAACTATATGATCTAGAAGGGGAGAATAAGAAAAGAAAGATGATAGAAAAGAACCCCAGCTTACGATGTTGAAATGCAGCGGGCAGAGCGATGGCAAAGCAGGCTAGTCACCCAGCCAAAATATTCAGGGACCGATGGGGCCTTATAATAGATGGATTCATGCAGCAGAGCGGATCTTTGAATGTGGTTTGACCAGGGCTTTCTGTACATATTCAGTACAGTACATACATAGTCCTAATATCTCCATGTCTTTACAAGCGAAGATCTTGGGCAAATCCCAGGTAGTTTAGCCAGGAAGCTAAAGCAAAGCATACAAGTTAGAGTGGCCCTCAAGCGAGGCTGGTTAGGCTATGACTTATGGCTGTGGTTGGTTGGTTGGTCTTCTACTGTAAGATATGTAGTGAAAAAAAAAGCCAAGCGACTTGCTGGGAAGACGGGCTTGGAGACCAAATTTGACGTAAATTTAAACAAATTCTTGCTTTAAACGCTCTGATCACGAGCTAATTGCATACAAACCCAATGCTTTTTTGTCCTTTTTTTTTTTACCTCACTATCAGAAATGTCTACAGGGAATATATATGTATAGTGTTGCGTATAGCATAGTCTCCACGCTATTAAAGTAATTATAGCGGATAAGGGGGTATGCAAAAGATATTTGTGATGCTGCTTTTTTTGGGATTACACTCTAGCTGTATTTGACAGCAACTGCCTAAGATAAATCATTCTTATAAAGGCAGTATTCACAGGCAAAGATACATATATTCTGCTATCTTATGCTATATCATAATGATACGATGGTGAGTTGGCTCTTTGCCATCTATTCTCAAAATGAGAAGGGGTGTGACAAACTAAGTAAAGAGGATTATGCAGCGACAGGGCATCAACTCCCAATTCGAGATTTCACATGTCGAATATGGAAAAGTAAAGCAAAGAAAACAAAAAGAGCTCGGTTCGCATCTAGCATGTGAAAGTTCAGCGACAGGCTATCGTGCCTCCAAGTGGATATCTAACTGAAAACATGAGACGTCCTTCGCCTCATATATCACATCATAGGTGGTGTTAGACGGGATGGCCTCTAGATGCAGAGAAATTTGGCAGACAAGATACTTGGAGCTCTAGCACACACATTAGATACTAAGTACACACATACATATATATCTACTAGTCTTATACTTTAGGTACCATATGCCGCTCGCCCTATCCTTACAACACCACTACACCACTACGTTCGACCGTCTGCCAACGCATTCTTCCCGATGGGACATAGATTAGCCTCAAATAAATGACTAGTAAGGATGAATGGACTGCTCTCTCGATAGAATGATCTTGATGTTGAGCCTAAACCATGACTGGATACCCTGTGTGGGTTCCCAAAGAAGCGTACTTTTTATGTTGTGCTAACACGGCACGGCTTAGGGTTACGACGAACAGCTAGGGTATTGCCTAATGTGGGTGGCAGGTAAAGACCATGAGATAGAATTTTTGTCTCGACAAATGAGGCAGAATGGATAAAGGGGAGTGGTTAGTAACCTTTTGATAAGATTGATAAATCAAAATATATGCAGAAGGAATATAAGATGTTTGAGCAAAAATGCTAACAAATATTACAATGATGATGTCTTCCTAAGTTTCTTCTGCCCTATTCTGGCAATAGGACACAATTAGTAGAAACTATGTCAGCCTATGTCAGTGTTTCTGTAGTTGTAAAAATCAGGAAGTTTATTTCCTAGCTAACATGTAGATACAGCCTAGCTAAAGACTGAGCCTCTAGAAAGGGGAAGAAAGAAAAGCTTCTGGTCTTGTTCTCCTCCTCATGTTATCTGGGTACTTGCATCTTAAATCTGATCTTAATCAATGTTTTTGATGATCTATTAGTATCCAAGTCACACACAAAAGAAAAGAGAGCTTCATGTCCTTCTCCGATCCTAGGTCTAGGGTTATATCTAAGAACATGTGTCAAAACAAAAAGATAAGACATACAACACCGGGAATTCTCATGTGGTCACCCACCATAATACTAGACCGGCGCTCGGTAGTTTAACGAGAGGAGAGCGGACGGGATCCCGTGCTTTCTACCAGCTATGGTCGTATGTTGGAAAACGACGGGTTTTAGAGGGCTTATATAGAGAAATGTCACGATAGTACCACAAAAAGTGAATTTAAAAAAACATACAACACTTGGTATTCCCACGTGGTCACCCACCGCAGTACTAGTTGTGCCTATTTATTATATTGTGTCCGGCCAGTACTAGTCAAGCGCTTGATAGTTTAACTAGGGGAGAGCGGACGGGATCCCGTGCTTTCTATCAGCTATGGCCGTATGTGTCAATTTTGGGCTCCGGAGCCATTATATACTACACTGTATCTGGGCGGAGGCTAGCCGATATCCGGCCCGCGGCTGATCCGACATTGTGTGATACTAGTGATTAAGATAATCGGAGTCAAGCTGGAGGTTGCTCGGAAGGTGACATTAGCTGACTGTTTCCATTGAGGACATGCCGTCGTGTTTTTGTGAAATAATAATGCCAGCACACAGACCTCGAATATTGTATACAAACTTGATGTGTACAAAGTTTCCTGAAATTTTACATCGGTAGCCGCTACATAGTTGAGACTGGTTGACTGGTTGATGATATCACAGAGCTGGCTTACTACTAATGCCTTTGGTTGGATGACTGAGCAACATTGATATAGTTAAGGTATCTCAAATTACAATAGATATAAGCCACTGATAACAGGGTAGATGTATATCTGATCTATAAATAGAGCAAGCATATCTCCGTAAGACAATATGAAGCAGCCGATTTTTGTGATATACAGCCTCACAACAAGATACTGACTGATTACCACATACTGTGACATAGCCCGTATTTGAGTAAGCAAGGAAATATCTGTATATCCCGTATGGCAGCGCAGGAAGCAGGGTGTTCAGTCAGGGCCTCTATAGATACATATATGTATGTAAATTGTCTAACATCTTCATAGCTCTATAGCTCCATAAGATTAATGAATTTAAAAAAAAAAAAAAAAGTAAATTGTCACCGTAGTTGATACCACCGGCGCCTGGTAAAACAACCTTTAACAGGAATAATCGAATACTCTATCCTGAATACTGACTGGTTGGAATGACGGGTTAGTGGTTGTTTCCCTGCCGGACGACTAACTAGGGAGAGAGGAGAGAGTTTCAATTGAGCTGGTACTTGATGTCTTGCATAATAATGAACTTCCCTCTTTGGTTTTAGATCTACCGAGTAAGTAACAGCAGATTTAGGAAATGGTTGAAAATGCCATCTGGAAGTCCATACATATGTAGAGTATGGAATAACTACACATTTCTGTCTGTATATTCGAATAGTTATACATAGGTAACTATATATGTAATCTGTAATATGACGAACGAAGTTATACTAATCGTAGAAAGGTATATATGTATATACAGTCCTAGCTTTATATAACATACATTTGTATCCTAACTAGTACTAGTGTTCTATGACCTAAAGTACTATGGACAAGTCATGGCTTTGCTCAGCCACAGATGGAATCAACACCTATACGGTATGTTATTCCATCAGATTGTAAGTTTTCGTAACTATGCGATCGAAGGCTTGTAAGTGACGAGTAGAGGAAACATTTGAGTAAGAAACAAAACATTGTTTAGCCATGAATTCCACCCATGTGGACTAATAATACCCCTCAAAAACCAACCTTGGCTTGTCTATGTAATACTGGCTTTCTGACCTGATTAGCATAGAAAGTCTCCTTGTTACCCAAAAAGGATAGAATAGGGTATTGTTTTAAAGAGGTGAAATGTGATCTGCCTCTGAGACCATAACATTGGTTATCCCGATTTCATGGGATAAATGAATACTATTAGGCATGCTTAGCTTAGTATACAAATATTTTCATATCATGGTTAGGCGAGAAGATAGATGGGTTTAGGCACAATAATTAAATTGATGTCTACTCAGACACAGCTGAATATGCCCAAGTTTTGGCTTTCAGCTTGCCACCTTGATCTGGGCATTAGTGTATCAAACATGAATGTAATACTGCTTAGACTAGGGGATGTTTGTATTAGTTGGTTGTTCAAATATAACTAGACAATAACTTGGAATAACTACTCATAGTAAACAACAGATATATATATATATATATATATATAGTGATCCCCCTCTGGCTGAAATTTTTTCTTTCTACAATCACGAGTCTTCACTTCTTGAGATAAGTTTCCAGATTATCTAGCCCGTGTTCATCTCTCTTGCGCATTAACTTATTCATTTGGGGTCTACAAATAATACGCTCACTTGCCCCTTCGTTTGCACTCATTTTTCGGATATCCCCAAAGACTCCGATCTCCCACTGGGATCCGTTAATTCAGCTCAAGATCCTAATCCCAATTGTTAAGTCCGTTTCCTGCTGCTACGACTAAAAGGAATTTGATCTCATTTTCACATAAATATTTGTACATTGCACCTATATTACGTGTACAATATGCTTGACGACCTGCATTGCACCTTGGCCCGCGTCCGCATCGCTTCGCTACAGTCACAGTAAGGCATTAACAAGAAAGCAGAACTTGAGCTCGGTGCTTTCGCTACTTCATTAAGCAATATACAGATACACTTGCACTAACTACCTATGTCTCGACAGCGTCATCAATAGCAAGTCTGGCACAGCTGCTAAAGTGAATCCCATCCGACGCCAGAGACATCGCGTTGCCTTGGTCTACAAGGGCCCTCAGCAGCAGCCGGCCTTTACTAAGCAACGAACCGTCCGGGTTGTCTCTTAAAGTGGCTTCAACAGCTTACGTCGGCATATATGTGGTGATACAATGTTCTCACGCAAATCGAAGATTACTGGTCTAGACGAATCTCTTTAGCCTGTCGGCCTACATTATACAGAACACACCACACTAGATTACTCTATCTACGTTTACAATATGGTGTCGGACCCGTAGCGTGATGCCATCAAATGTCTTTCGCTTGTGATCGGACATCCTTAGGTGCTAGATATGGGTTAGATCTACCCAAGTTGTTCATGGCATATATAGGCAATTGTTCCTTCTATGTGTGGCAGGATGGGACGTCACGTTAGTTCTATGTATCCTTGTTTTCGTATAGATTGATTAGGCTCTAATGGAACAACAGGACATTATACAGATACTTACAAACAAACTAGTACTTCATAGAGGATAAAATGTGATTTTTCTTGGGCCCGAGCAGTGATATGTATATGAATGATGACGGGCGGCATTTCGCTCTTATGAAAACATGGAGAGTAGCTTGTCTTGATAATATATAAACAACTTATATTTGATACTAGTAGAGTAGTATTGGCAATGATACAACTATTCCGGAGTGTTCCCTTTGTCGAGGTCTTACTTCCCGACTTGGGGATGTCCAGAACTGGAGTGACTGCTTTATTAGGCTCCTGCTCGTTTTGTGGTCTTTGATAATATGTATGCTCACTACTATTTAATGGTATTGGTTCCTCGCTTGTTGATTTCATTTTTTCGGCCCAAGATTGCCTCTCAACCTATCTTTTACACCTCCACCGGTGCTATTTATTAACTTGGATCTGCTATATACCATATACCATAGACCATCATGAAGAACTGGATTATGGGCAAGGAAGCTTATGAGGGCCGGATGCCGCATCACGACGGTATCCAGGCTCTCTGGGAGACAAAGTGGAAGTTTCCAGTCAGTAAAACCGTCACACGTCCTGAATGCTGTTCAGATGCTGACCAATGTATAGTGCAAGAAATCAGTTTACCCGTTCCACGACGGCAAATATGAAGACTTCGAGCCCATCTTTGAGCACCTTATGGCGGTATGTATTATCTTTTTACACCATACGTACTGGGTTTTATTAGGCCGCTCACACACTTTATAGAACAGCATAAATGATGGAACTTCGACAGATTATACCAATGCCTTCTTCAAGACTGCCGAAGACCTCGAGGCCCAAGGAGATGCCATTGCCGGATCCGATGTCGCCGCTGCTAGCCAGCTTTACCTCCGAGCATGCACAGTTCTTCGCATTGCCCGATTCCCATACATCACCGCCTACCCCGAAGTCAATTGCGAGACCAAGTGGAGAGCTTACGAGCTACAGAAGAAGATCTACTTGAAGGCTTCTACGAAGTGGGAGCGCCCCATCTACGAAGTGATCGTCCCTCACGCATACCGTGCGGGAAATGACCGCAAGGAGATTCCTATCTATGTCCGTACACCGAATGTTACCACTCCAGCACCAGTTGTGATCCTCATGACGGGCCTGGATGGATACAGACCAGACAATACAACGAGATGTGACGAGTTCTTGACTCGTGGCTGGGCGTCTGTAGTTGTTGAGATCCCCGGAACTGCCGACTGCCCTGCGGATTCGGCTGACCCCAAGAGCCCCGACCGGCTATGGTCCAGTCTGCTCGCCTGGATGGGCGAGTCGGGCAAGTTTGACATGTCTCGAGTCATGGTATGGGGTCTTAGCTCTGGAGGATACTATGCAGTCCGTGTAGCCCACACACACAAAGACTACCTGATTGGCTCGGTAGCTCAAGGTGCTGGCTGCCATCACTTCTTTGACCGTGACTGGATCGAGAAGGCCGATGGTCACGAATATCCATTCCAGTGAGTAGTGGCAGTGGAAGTTTTGTGTTGCAGTTCTAAGTACTAATAGGAGTCTAGATTATCACCGGCTATGGCCTTGAAGCATGGCTTCAAGACTGTCGAAGCATACAAAAAGGATGTACAGAAGAAATTTTCACTGGTCGAGAACGGTATCGTTCAGATGCCCTCGACTCGCCTTCTGCTCATCAACGTAAGACTGAAATTTCTTAGACTCAACAGAATCATAACGCTGATATTTCTTCTCTTGACTCATAGGGCACCAAGGACGGTCTCATGCCCATCGAAGACTCGACCATTCTCTTCGAATATGGAACCCCCAAAGAAGCCCGTTTCTTCAGCGGCGCACTGCACATGGGCTACCCACTGGCCAACGCATCCGTGTACCCATGGATGGAAGATGTTATGGCCAAAGAGGTCGCCAAGGCGCACGCATAAGATAGACATGTGTATAGTGTGTACAACTACACGGCGTAATTGAAAGATCGACATGTATATATGTAGCGTGCGTACAACTGCAACAAGTGATTGGCAAAGTGTTACAACATGTTCTATAGTGGACAATGACCGTTCTGATACCTGAAACGGATGACATGTCGGCTTATCGGCCCATATAACTACCGTCGACTACTAGAGTATGACCACAGACATAGCCGCTAGCCTTACGACAGTGCCTTTGAAATCGTCTGGTGGACCCCAGCGCCCAGCGGGTATACGCTGGCTGATACTTTGAAGCCTATGGGGATTTTCTAGGATGGCAGTATTCATATCTGTTTCGATATATCCTGGCGCAATAGCACTGACAGTGACTCCTTTGGCGCTCCATTCATTAGCCATACTCTTTGTAACTTGTCCAACGGCTGGCTCCCTTGGATGCCGCGTAGACAGGAACTGTCAGTCCACCTTGAAAGGTGAGAAGAGAGGCAAAGTTGATGATACTGCCTCTACGGCCAGTGACTGGAGATGGGTCCATACTGAGCATAGCTTTGCCAAAGTTTCGACACAAGACAAACACAGAGCTTAGATTTACTTGCATGACCTGTTCACAGTTGTTAGTGATCAAGCAACCAACTAGCCCACAGTGCTATGGGCCAAAAATATGTACTTCGTTGAAATTCGAAATTGGGAACTCGGCACAGGCAGGTCTACGCTGTCTTCCGGCACAGTTGATCAAGATGTGTACTTGATGGCCATCGTTCTCGACTTGGTTAAACAGGGTAGTAACATTAGTAGCCGATGCTAAATCTGCCGAATACACCGAGACTTTACGCCCTAAAGCTTCAACCAATGACTTAGTTTCCGTAGCTGGCGTATGTCCCTATCAGTCGAGTGAGTTTTTATTCAGTTCCCAATTGTTTAATTTTCTCTAAAGGCACGGCTGGTGTGCGAATGTAATTTCATATTTATTTGCTCTAAAATGATATCAGCGCCAGCTTCCGCTAGTTCAACAGCAACTGCTTGGCCGATACCCCGAGTACCTCCGGTGACGAGGGCTGTGTGATTATCCAAACGGAACATGTTTGGCGGCTTTTATTTATGTGATACTCTTGGCTTCAGGATTAACTGTTCGAAGGAATAGAAACTAGTGTATCTGCTGTAAGCATATGCCAAATGTAGTCATGATAACCTAGTCGTAGCTCAATAAGTGCTGTTATTTTCTCAAGTGCCAGACCAAGAACAAACGTTATTTAACCGGGCAAGCCCAAAGGGAAATAAAACAAGCAAGGGACGACTAAGGCAGGAAAAAGAAAGGCACAGATAATCACATCACAATCACGTTTGTTGGGGAGGGGGGTGGGGGGTGGGGGGTGTTCAAGAAATA